>JAHHZJ010004542.1:0-19661 GCA_021437245.1 Aegilops speltoides | reverse complement strand
TGAATAAACAATGCATCGCCGCTTATAATTGCATTTCTTTCATATATATGTTCATCTATGACATCTTGCATCCGCATAATTTTGGTACGGCCGAATACACTAGGGGCTTAAGTTCCCTGATTATGGTGTGATAAGTCTCAACATTTTCACAAGTTCGCACTTCAACTTATAGCATTATATGCATCGTTCAATCATGTCTTGGGTCAATAGTTGGTTTGCCCTGCCCCATGTTTTGGTACCTTACATTCTGCTTTATCGCTAAGGTAGCACGGGAGAACCATCGCGATTGCGCCAAGCTGAGTTGGGCGAGCGCCTGGAGAAAGCTAAACTGACCGTCATGATAAGGCGAGAGCTGGTCGCTGTTCGAGAGGTCTTTTTCGAGTCCCTAAAGACTTATGCCGCTAGAGCGAGGAACCTGGCTTTGTCCGCCCAGCGTGATAGCGCCTAACTCGGTCTTCCGAACACTAGGCTTCACCAAATTTAAAATTATAGAAATCTATGGCTAAGTGAGAGTGTTCAAGCATTATAAGTCCGATTGCCTCGCTCACAGTGTGAACGCCCCCTAGATGGATCCAACAATGGGAACAAGAGCTCTCAAGTTTATCCCGAACACCCTAGCACTGTGGCATGGGGGCTGAAGCCAACGACTTGCCATCTCTCGATTTGATAAACAGCCGCATGTATGTAATATTTTAAATTAATAAGCTTGCTTTAGCGATATGAACAAAGTTTTCAGCGCATGATAACACATTGCGCTTTCTACTAAAATATTACATCTTTGAGCACTCACCAATCATGCGGCACCCTTCAGACACTCTTATAATACATTTCGGCGTATGACATTCTTTTTCTGGCCGGCGGCGTCAGTCTGTCAAGCTTCATCATTCATCCCGCCCTCAAAGCAGCACTTTTGCACGGCAAGGCCCGACGGCACCTTTCAATGCAAAGTGAGTGCTTGACGACTTCCACCCACGGACACGATCCACCAGTACCGCACCAGTCAAGTAGCTCCCAGCATGGCCTCCTTGGGCCATATAGTCAACTATGAGGCCCTTTGTCGGTGTCAAACCGCGGATCTCGGGTTGGGGGTCCTAATCAGGCGCTAGGCGGATGGTAACAGGAGACGAGGGACACAATGTTTTTACCTGTGTTCGTGCCCTCTCGATGGAGGTAATACCTACGCCCCGCTTGATTAATATTGATGATATGGGTAGTACAAGAGTAGATCTACCACGAGATCAAGGAGGCTAAACCCAGAAGCTAGCCTATGGTATGATTGTTGAGATGTAATGTTGTGCCCCACGGATTAAGGCCCTCCGCTTTATATAGACACCGGAGAGGCTAGTGTTACACAGTAGTCGGGTTACAATGGTAGGAGATCTACATATCCGTATTGCTGCTTGCCTTCCACGCCAAGGAAAGTACCTTCCGACACGAGCCGAGTCTTCAATCTTCTATCTTCATAGTCGGGAGTCCGCGGATATTGATAGTCCGCTGTCCGGACACCCCTAGTCCAGACTCCTCAAGAGTCTCCTTAACCAGGCTTCAATGACGATAAGTCCAACAGCTTGTAGTCTTCGGCGCTGCAAGGCGGTTCTCCTTCAAATCCATGTACCGCCGAATTGTGTCCGCTTCACCTTGAATATCGGCGCTTCTTGGCTTCTACGCCAAATTATGGCCTTCTTCCACGCTGCCGCATTTAATGCGAAAAGCCAGGAGTCTTTACATTTTACCCCCAATTGTGCGGGTCGCCTGCCTATTAAAGGGGCAGGACCCAGATCCAAACCGCACCATCTTCCTCCCGCGAGATACTCCATCGAAGCGCCGACCTGAAATCCATTCCACCATGGATCGTCAACGCGCTCTTCTCACGCGCCCCCAGCCCATCGCCGGGATTGGAGGAGGTGTTCCGCCCCGCACAACGAGCTAGTAAAGCTCCAAACGGAGGGATTGCTTCTCCGCCTTCATGGTTCCGGGTCCGAGCCGGACTGGTTACTTATCGAGGTGGAGGTAGGCGGAGGACACCCCAAGCCCCAACAAGGGGGAGCGGGCGGTTTCATCCCCTATCTAATAAGGGGGCTCTGATTTAATACATCCGCTCTCCGCTGGGCTTCGGAAGTTCTATGGACTCCAGCTCCACCACCTCACGCCCGCCTATCCTGCATATCATCATGGCTATGTAGCTCTTTGTGAGCTATTCTCGCATCGAGCCCCATTTCGCATTGTGGAAGAGGTTGTTCGCCGCACCCCGCTCTCACCAGGGGTCCATATATCAAGTGGGCGGCGCCAAATATGGCGATCGCCGGACCGGATACATCTATCCGCACCCTAAGAGGGCGTCCAAGACTAGCCTCGAGTGGTTTTATATTGTAGACGCCCGCCGCTCACCCAGTCCGGATTGGCCCCGGAGTTTGATGTCATGCTCCCTTGAAGAACGCTTACTTGGCGCCATGAGCCCCCTGCTTGAGGAAGACAAGAGCGCCCATTACTTGATGGGCTGGATAAGATTAATGGCTCATTCCGCTTGACCATGATTGGAGTCATGGCGACGCAGCATCAAGCGGGGGTGCAGCCACAATACATGTAGGCCACCCCATGTGGGATTTCAATGGGAGGACGACGTTACACCCGCCACGGCCGCAGGGTCGGATTCGACCGAGGATCCGTGAAGATCCCGTCCGCCTGTATAAGGGGAGAAGGAGGACTTCTTCGTCCAACCCCGTGGATGGGTTTTCCATGATCAACCTAGAGGATGGGTAAGTTTAACACTCAAAAGGGCCTTTACCACGATCTTCAAGTTTAAGCTTTACATTACGCCTTCGCGCAGGTCTATGCCGGACTGTGGAGGACATGGTGAGTCCAGCCCACAACCCGAGGATCCGGAAGGATCCTCGGATCCGCCTCCAAAGAGGATCCGGACATCAAGGTGGAGCTAATCGACGGGTGTTCCACCAGCTCAGCATTGATGATGCTTTGTCACCATTACGGCGACTACCCTGTGCTAAGTTCGCATCCTGTGACTAAGACCAAGTCCGACACCGTATTTTATCCTTGCTCGCTTTCTAACCTTCGCGAACGATGGTATTTTGCAGAAGCGCCATTACGGCGGGAGCCGAGTCTGCGCGCGCCGACCAACAAAGGTCGGTCCGAACTAGCAGAAGAAAAGGAGCGCGCACGGGCGAATCGTCGCCGCAGAGGTATAGCTCGTCTTTGATCTTTTGAGCAACGCCCAAGGAAACTTCTAAGTGCTCATGATCTTTATAGAGAAAAGCGCCGCCGGATCATGCGAGCACAGGAATTGCCGATCCAACCAATAGGCTGCTCCAAATACCGGACTCGAGGGGGAGGCAAGCGCAAGACGCTGGCCGATCCTACTCCAACGGAGGATACCGACAGACTGTCCGCCACCAAGTCAAAGGTGGAGAGCGCTATGAATCATAGATGTCACGGACAGTTTTTCAAGAGGCGTTTTCTCGAGGCATTGATGCCTTCAACGCAGGGACGACATCTCCGGCTGCTCAAAATGGTTTTACCAGGCTACGGAGCAAAGATGTTAAAGACATACGGGGAATAAAGATATTTTAATGGTTGTTTGTCCGTGTCAAACCGCGGATCTCGTAGGGGGTCCCGAATGCAAGGCCTAGGCGGATGGTAACAGGAGGCGAGGGACACAATGTTTTTACCTGTGTTCGGCCCTCTCGATGGAGGTAATACCCTACGCCCCGCTTGATTAATATTGATGATATGGGTAGTACAAGAGTAGATCTACCACGAGATCAAGGAGGCTAAACCCTAGAAGCTAGCCTATGGTATGATTGTTGAGATGTAATGTTGTGTCCACGGATTAAAGCCCTCCGGTTTATATAGACACCGGAGAGGCTAGGGTTACACAGAGTCGGTTACAATGGTAGGAGATCTACATATCCAGATAAGCAAGATTGCCTTCCACGCCAAGTAAAGTACCTTCCGGACACGAGCCGAGTCTTCAATCTTCTATCTTTGTAGTCTAGGAGTCCGCGGATATTGATAGTCCGCTATCCGACACCCCTAGTCCAGACTCCTCAAGAGTCCTCGAACCAGTCTTCAATGACGATAAGTCCGCGTATAATGTTTGGCATTGCAAGGCGGGTTCCTCCCTTGAATAATCCGGAGAAGATAATGAACACCAGATAGTGTACGGCTCGAAAATAATTTCCACATTCCAAACGTAGAGAGAATAAAACATATACACCGATCCAATCTGGCCGACGATATGCGGCATGACATCACTCCGCACCAAGCCTTTGTTTGAATTATCGTACTTATTCCACACGCTTAGCAAAGCGTTTTTGGCACGCCCCGTCAAAGCAGAGATCGTGTTCCCTTTTTCCGGATTCTCATCAATACGCAGGTAGTAACCCAACCGCGCCATTGATGGTGGCGCTTGGGAGATAAGCGAGTTTTACCAGGCCGTGAGGGACACATAGTTTTGTCCGCCTATATAAGGGATAAGGATTTACCTTCTCACCCACGCCTTCTTCCTCCTTTGCTCATCCATCCTCGCAACCCAAGCTCCAACGCCTGCTCACAAGATTCCGCCGAATTCTTCTCCTAACATGTCCGGAGGAGAGGCAGTGGATGGCCTCCACCGCCAAGGAGGAGGACATCACCAAGCTGCGCGACGCCGATACCTTTCCGGAGACATCGCAGATCGGCCGCCTGACGCGGGCAGCTTGTTCCTACCCCTGTGAACTCACGAGAGGGTTGTTTTTCTTCCCCACTTCCTCCGCTGGATCGGGCTTTCCGCCCATCCATTCGTCCGGGATCATGTTCTACTACGGCCCGATTTCCATGATCCGGCGCCAACTTCGCCCTCAACATCTCGGCGCTTATCGTCGTGGTGCGAGGCCTTTCTTCGCATCCGCCCCACTTCGCCTCAGGGCTCAAGACCTTCAACGCTGTCAAGGTTGTGAAGGGACGGAAGCGGATGCGGAGGCGCTTATGTTGGGCAGCCGCCCAACGCCCCTTGGCTAGAAGGGACCTTCGTGGACTCCGCTAAGGGGTGGCAATCGGGTGGTTCTATATCACCGAGCCGCAAGCCCACATGGGCGGCGGCCCCGAATTTAGATCTCGAATCCCACGCAGCTCACCTCCGGAAAGAGAAGGGCTTGCAGGGGTGACCCGTGGAGGTGACGGACTTCGACCTGCATCAAGAAGATGGTGAGCAATGGGCCCGCCTGCCGATGTAGTCCAGGTCATGCTCCTCCGGCGGATTCTCCCATGCCAAGAAAGGGCATTTAATCTGTGGAGTTCGATCCTCAACAGCACCAGACGCTAAACGGGCTCTTCGATACGAACATACGAAGGTGCTTGAGGGTGCTGTTCAAGAGCGCCGATATGCCCCCAGATCCGCCATGAAAGATCGCGGATTCAGCTTTGCAGCTCCAACTAACGGGTAAGTGATTCACCCCATTACGGACACTTGTAATAATTAGATTGACTCTAGCGAGGTTTTTAATCTGCCTCTTCCTTTGACAGAATGGATGGAGAAGGCCGAGCTGCTTATCAACCCGGCCCCATGCCGAAGAACCAAGGATGCCCATTTAGCAAGGTTGTTGGTTCCGCACCGCACGTGGTGCCGGAGAAGAAGGCCAAGAAGGTGGCCGGGACTCAAAGAGTTCTACAATCAAAGGCCCGACGACGACGAGGACTCCTCCCCAAGACGAGGAGGAGGAGGAGGAGTACTCTCCCGGAGGAGGAGAGAAGAAGAGGAAGGCCTCCCAATCGGGGCCAAGGGTCCAAGAGGGGAGAACTATCCTCGGATAGCTTCGCCAACATCAATGTTGGCGAGGAAGAGTGGCTCCAAGGGCCAAAGCGTCCGCAGATCATAAGTATCCGGATCATTCCTATGCCAGATTTAGTATGTCACGCAGTGTCCTTCTAATGCCGCATTGTTTCTTTAGTCCAGCCGGTGACAACTTTCCCGACTCGATGAGCGGGTCGCCGGGCCCGCCGGATGTAAATTCCATCCCGACCGCTTACCCCACGCGCCGACGAGACGACGAGGCGGGATCCCACAGGGGACCCACCAGAGGAGGCTCCGAGGCGCCGCCGCAGCCTCCCGGACTTTGTGCCGACTCTCGCACCCGAACCCGAAGGTTCCAGAGTCCGCAAGCAGCCCTTCGAAGAGGGCAGATTGACGCCGATGGCCTCCGCCCAACCGAGGCACCGGACAACCTGCCGGAGGCGCCAAAGGCACTCCATCGAGGAAGAACACCACACTCTTATGAGTGCGGTGATTGAGAAGGTCCAGCCGCCAAGGGCGGGCTGACCAAGCTCGCAGCAGCCTTCTAACATGCTTTGAGGTAAGAAGGTTAAAATTATGTAGTATAATACCACATAGACAAGAGTTCGATGCTTAGTCCGTGTTCGGAAAGAAAAGCCGACTAAGGATCTTTAACAAGATATACGCAGGTTTCTATAAAATATGTCAATATGGGTTTGCAGGCGCTGTTGACTTCGCCGCATTAACAGCGGAGGTCGAGGTTTCAAGAAGGACCTTGAGCGGTCGGAGCAAGAGCTCGCCATGCCAAGAGGCAGCTCAAGGACAAAGAAGGTGAATAACACCACTTTAAATATGCACCTTACAAAAAGGGTTTTGCTGCAAACAAGATTAATAAGGATAATATGGTATTGCAGGCCACTAACGAGGTGGCAGCCCTCAAGGATGCCGTGGTCCGCGGCCGAACGCAATGCGCCACAGAACGGACTGAGCGAGAAAACAAACGGCGCTGGTGGCGGAAGTTCGGCAAGAGCTCCAGCTCTCATGAAAAGCATGAGAGTTTGGAGCGTGACTCCAAGACTCGAGAGTCCGAGCTTGCCTCGCTCTCGACAAGTGCCAAGTCCGCTAAGGCCGAGGCCCAAGGGCCCATATGGAGATAGAGGACATGAAGAAGATAGCAGCGGTAAGGCATTTTTCATGCAGAGCAAGCATGTTAATGTAAATTACCGGATACTTACCCGACCGAGCTCTCCAGGCATTTGCAGATCTGCGCCAGAAGTGCATCCGATGCCGCTGCTCTATCGTGGCGAGGAGGGGAGCTCAACGGAGAAGGTCTTCGTCTCAAGACGCCGAGGCCGCCATCCGGCGTTTCAAGCGACCAGTCAAGCAATGGGTCGAACTCCACAAGGTAGCCGAGGAGGCCATGAAGGGCCTCATAGTCCGGTCAGGCCTCGGATAGGCCATGCCCGCAGCTACTTTGGCCTAGTGCAGCGGCTAGTTGATGCATGCCCAAGGCTGGATGCCATCAAGCGATCCACCTGCATTGAAGGCGCCGCGAGCCCTTGCCCGCATAAAGGTGCAATGGGGCAAGCCGATGCGGAGAAGCTTCACGGATCCACCACCGCCGGCAAGGAGCACCGCACGCCGAGCGATATTATAAAGTTGTCCTCAAGGAGCCCGCGATATCGCGATGAGTGCCCCTTAATGTAATCTTTGAGTGAACTCACTGTGTTTTTATCCTCAGGCGCCAAAAACTTCGCTTATATGCGCTATGAGCAACGCTTGTTGAATTTAAAATATTACCTTCAGGCGGCCGCTTGTTAAATCCGAGAGATGGCAAGTCGTTGGCTTCAGCCCCCAAGCCACGAAAGTGCCGGGTGTTCGGTGATAAACTTGAGCACTCTTGTTCCCATCTTTGGGTCCATCTAGGAGGCGCCAACACGACGTAACAAGGCGACCGGACTTATAATGCTTGAACACTCTCACTTAGCCATAGAATTCTATAATTTTAAATTTCAGCGAAGCCCCTAGTATTCGAAGACCAACCGGGCGCTATCCACGCTTCGCTCTGACATCATCCGAACTTCGTCAAGCGGCATGAGTCTTTAGGGACCCAAAGACCTTCTCAACAGCGACTCAGCCTCGCCTTATCATGCCGCCAGTTTTAGCTTTCCACGAGGCGTTAACCTGCTCAACCGGGCGCAATCGCAGTGGTTCTCCTAGTGCTACCTTAGCCGACGGAACGGAACGCAAGGCACCAAAACATAGGAGCCGCAAACCCAACTATTGACCCAAGACATGATTCGAGCTGATTCATATAATGCTATAAGTTCGGGTGCCGACTTGTGAAAGTGTTCGACTTAATCACACCGTAATATGGGGAACATAAGCCTCGGTGATTCGGCCGCACTAAAGTGTACGGGTGCAATATGTCATATAGTGAACATTTGTAAAGGATAACGAATTGCATGAAAAGGTAATAAACTTGCAAAAAGGAAGTGCTGCATTATTTATGAAAGAAGGTCCGCTAATAAAGCGGACTGATACAAATAGTGCGGTAAGCAAGGTGTTTGACTAAGTTAACATGTCCCTCCAGTGATAAGCTGCAGACTTGGTGTATGTAATTGAATTTAATGCTCAGAATTGAGACCACCGAGTGTTCGCCGCAGCCTTCTTTGTACCCTCGATCACAGTATTGTGAATTCGCAAGTTCGCCATCGAACAGGCTTCGTTAATGGAGTCCTGTATGCTAAAGAAGAAAATATAAAAATAAAGCCAAGGGGGCGATCATGAGCCCCTTGTGTGGTCGAGCCGCACTTTTGGTCCTTGAGATTAAGCCCTCCCCGCGCCCATGGTATCTCCAAAGCGTAATGATGTACGCGAGTGTTATTCTAGTGATCATGCGCGAAGCGAGGGTTAGCCGCATTGCTACGCTGCGGCTCGATCGCGCTGTGGTCTTGGTTGTTGTTGCTCCGGCGCTTTTAATGTGTCCGCTTTTAATTGCCGGACTAGAGAATTGTCGAGAAGGCTGCTCAGATTTCGCCGCGAGAGCCATCAGATGTTCCTCCGCTCGAGGGAGCGCCCGTATTCCCATTGACCGTAATGACTCCACGAGGGCCCGCATCTTGAGCTTTAGGTATGCATAATGCGGCACCGCTGAATTTTGTAACGCGTTCGTCCGAAAGGGGCATGATAGCCGCCACGAACGGGACTATGTCAAAGATTAACTCTTCGCTTCGAAATTATCCGGGATCCAAGACCACTTCCAGCAGGATGAGCCTGTATACTGGCTTCCACTCGGGATGACACCTTTAAAGGTTGTCTTAGTAGGTTTGATCCTGATGGGTCTATGCCCATTTTATGACCGTGTCCCGATAAAGCAGTTCAGGTTGCTACCGCCATCCATCAGACTCTCGTGAGGTGAAATCCATCGACGATTGGGTCTAGGACCACGCGCGAATCCGCCATGGCGCAGTTAGTCGATGGTCTCGCCGATCGAAAGTGATCGGACAGAGGACCATGGATTGAACTTCGGGCGACCGCTCCATCGCATAGACGCCCCAGAGTGCGACTTCCTCTCCTCTTGTGTATATGGGTCGTAAATCATATTCACCGTCCGCACTTGCGGGGGAAACCTTCGTCTCTATTGTTCGGGCGGCCGGTCTCTTCCTCGCCGCCGCTTATTTAGCCCCTTGTCATTGTGTTCGCAATTAACTTGCCACCTGCTTGAACACCCAACAGTCTCTATTGGTGTGATTAGCTGGTTTTCGAGGTGCCGTATCCGCATGAGCGGTCGAGTATTCGTCCAGATTGACGGGCCCGAGTTGTTCTTTTGAATGGCTTCTTCCGCTGACCGGTTTGAGCCTCGAATCCAGCATTGATCGCCAGATCCTCTTTGTCGCCGCCAGCACGACGGCGCTTTGTTTTGATTCGACGTGACCTGCCGTTGATTGTCCTTGGTGTCCGGAATGCCGAATTTTTACGGAGATTGTTGTGCGGCTAGCTAGCTTGTCCTCTCCCGCACGTAAAAGCGGTCATTAACGGCGTGAGGGCTGCCATGGATTTCAGCTTTTCCCGCCCTAGGTGCCGGGCTAGCCATTCGTCCCGGATGTTGTGTTTGAAGGCTGCAAGGGCCTCCGATCCGGACAATGACGATTTGATTTTTCTTTGTCGTGAACCGTCCCGTAATTGTTCCGCCGATTCGTCTGCTGCTGAATAATGTGGCTTAGGTCATCGGGCGCTCGTGGTCGCATGTATGTACCTTGAAGTTATCAAGGAACGCGCCTCTGTGTCTTCCCAACACCCAATCGACTCAAGGCAAGCTATTTAGCCAATGCCGAGCTGGTCCTTTAAGCTTGAGGGGAGGTATTTGATGGCGGAGATCGCCACCATGGGCCATATGGATGTGGAGAAGATAATCTTCGATCCACATCACGGGTCTGCTGTACCATCGAAGATTCGATGTTCACGGGTTTGAACCTTCGGGATCCGATGATCCATTACTTCATCGGTGAAGCATAACGGGTGTGCGACGCCTCAGATTGAGCAATATCGCGACGCAGCTCGAGGGACCGCCGTTCGTGTTCGCCCGCCGCATTATGTCCGGGCGCGACGGTATTCGCGTGGGTCGAGGGCGCCCACGTGATCCATAGATGGATCTCGATTGCCTTGCTTTGTCCTCCAAGATGTCTCGCAAGTCCGGCGCGTTCTTTTGGCTTCAGACTCGGATCAATGTCGGGTACGGTCTTGGCTGGGCCTTGAATGCTCTCGCCGCAACCACGGGCGGTCGGTCAGCCATGTCGTGGCCGGTGATAAAGGTATGTATGCTTCCTCCTCTAATCGGGGAGCGCTTGCATCTTGGGTAACTTTTGAGGGGCGTTCGAAGTTTATACTCTTCGCCGCGAGGACCTCGGTCCATCAATCGGCTAGCAGATCTTGATCAGCTTGAAGTCGTTGCCGCTTTTTCTTTAGGCTATGTGTCGTGGTTATGAGCCTCCGCCTGAAGCGCCTTTGTTCGACGGATCCTCGGTATGACGAATTCATCATCGCTGAGGCTCGCTTGCCTTTTGAGGAGGCATATAGTTATCATCCTCAACCCTTCGCTTGCCGCCTCGCCGTGAGGGCTTGCTTCGCATCCTCCTCGCGCCGAGTCTTGCAGAGGGGATCGTCTTGCACCTCCGAGTGTTATTGTCTCCTCGTGCCGGATTCTCCATTCTTGTTGTGGCGGATTTAGAGCGCATCGCCGACGCCGCCGCGCTTAGGCTGCATCTTCAAAGAATCTTCCTCCGCTGCTTTTTTCGCCATCCCTTCCTTTGGGGTATCCACTATGTAGACGCTGATGACGAGGTGGCCTTCTAGTGTCCCGTGGGCGCTGGTCTCGATCGCTCCCCGCATCATCGCCCATAGCGCCGATGTCCTCGAGTCGTAGTCTAGCATGTCGGTTAGATCTCGGCATAAGGCTACAAAGTGGTGGTGGTGGGCTCAAATTCTTCGCCGTCCGAACTCCAACCGCCCCGCCATAGTCCGCCAGATTCTCCGATAGCGAGAGATGCTTCAGAGAATTCAGGATATCGCCAAAAGGCGAAGTGTCGAAAGATGTCCGCGGCGGTGAATTCCATAACCGCGCCTAATCCGCTTAATTGGCGGGGCGCGGAGGCTCGGAGTCCGCGAGGAGTCCGCGCCTCGATCACGAGTTTCGCAGGGACAAGATTAGTATTCGCCCATCGCCAGATGTTGAAGCCCTCGGGCGCGCTTCATCCACCGACCTCGCCATAGCAATCGGCCCGCGCAGTAGCCGAGCGATTCAAGTGCGCCACCAAAGCACCGTCCGCGGCAGAGCTAGATCATGCCCATCGCCACAGCGGCGGCGCTGCTATCAGGCTCGAGTCCGTCAAGATCAAGTCTCCGCGGTCATCGGCCGGAAGTTTAGGGCTTCCGAACCGACTCGACGCCAGGGGCGAGCTGATCCGCTTCGATGGCCAAGAGAGTTGCCCGCAGAGCAAAGCCGCCGAATATTAAGATCTGTCCGGGAGAAAAGTCTCACCCGACAGCGTTGAAGGTTGAAGATGCCATCGAGCCTATCGGTGACGCATACGCAGGAACTCTCAATGAAAGCACCAATGTCGGTGTCAAACCGCGGATCTCGGTAGGGGGTCCCGAATCTGCAAGGCGCTAGGCGGATGGTAACAGGAGACGAGGGACACAATGTTTTACCTGTGTTCGGGCCTCTCGATGGAGGTAAAACCCACGCCCCGCTTGATTAATATTGATGATATGGGTAGTACAAGAGTAGATCTACCACGAGATCAAGGAGGCTAAACCCTAGAAGCTAGCCTATGGTATGATTGTTGAGATGTATGTTGTGTCTCATGGACTAAAGCCCTCCGGTTTATATAGACACCGGAGAGGCTAGGGTTACACAGAGTCGGTTACAATGGTAGGAGATCTACATATCCAGATTGCAAGCTTGCCTTCCACGCCAAGTAAAGTACCTTCCTGACATGAGCCGAGTCTTCAATCTTCTATCTTCGTAGTCTTGGAGTCCGGCGGATATTGATAGTCCGCTATCCTGACACCCCTAGTCTAGACTCTCCTCATACACCAAGAGTTCTCGAGACTTAAATTAGTTATGTTAACGATTTAAGGATCATTTGAAATTTCGTGCTCTTAACGACGCCCACCGTCTCGGAGCTGCAAGATTGCAAGGCCCAACTTGAGGCTGCACTTTGTCGCCGCAGGAGGAGACGGAAAGACTCCTCCCGGTAACACATTTGTATAAATTAAATATAGGCCATGCGGCATGCGCCATGAAGTCTAATAACGACATCGCATGTGCCACGGACAAGATCCGGATAGGCAGATCATCAAGCGCCAAGCCAAGGGTCGGCGAGAGTGCACAATAGAGTTCAGCAGAAAGGAACAAGCTCCAAGATGCCAACGCCAAGCTCGGAGAAGAGCTGAAAGGCGACAGCCGAGCTGTCCGCCCAAGGAGAATCAACGGCTTGCCGCGGCATCTATAGTAGTGCTTGAGCGAACTCTTTGAGGAAGAAGAGTTCGGCGAGGAAGCGATTTGACATAATATGTCTTGTAGGTATACTCACGGTGTCCCATGGAGGAGATGCCCGATCAATGGGTGATCAACTTCCCGAATGTTGCAGCTGTTCGAACGAAGTTCGGCAGCGATGAGTGGCGCCAGACAGCATTATGGCTATCCTCGCCCTACCCGAGGGCCTCGGGAGCTTGTAGAGAAACTGCAGGAGTGCGGCAGCCTGCTTATGGAAGGTTTCGCTTGCCGCCAAGGTGCCAAGGAGGCTTGGGCCATGGTGAAGACGCTGCACAAGAAGGCGGATCCCAACCATATGGCCGGTTGGACCGGTGGGGCCCGGCGGAAGGAGATCCCCGTGAGTTTAGTGTACAGCCAAGTAGAATTGGCTGCTAAATTTTCCCAACGGACTGTAAACTAGACAGCCTGTTAGACGGGATTGAGGAGGAATACAATCAATAAACTTGACAATGTATGTTATCCTTTAAAATGACATGTGAAATGCCTTCTAGCCGGATTGTAGATCGCTTGTCGCTGCCGACCTTTTCGCTTCGGCCCTCGACCCTAGAGTCCTGAGTGTGTCCGAATACCTTTTTGGTTAAGAAACAACCGGGTATGCATGGAGACTAGGCGAGGGGTCATTAGTGCTTTATCGCATAAGTGCCCAACTAGTTATGTTATATTACATGGTTAGTAAGAAACATCTTCCAGGAGAATAGTTCCGCTAAGGGTTCCTTTCTCGGGAGGCATGCCCTAAAGTGCATGTCCGACTGCCAAGGAGCAAAAACATCTGGGGCAGATGGAAAAATAGGTAAAAGAAAATCATCTTTAAATCACCGAATCAATATTCCCTTAAGAACGCTAGCTGCTTCACCTACTCGAGGTACACATCCGTCGACCCGGCAAGAATAATCGCAGAGGTGCTCCTTTAAGAACAAGGGGTAAGCAGGGGTAGCAGCCAGCAACCCAGCTTGGCCAAAACTTAAGTCATATCGATGCATATAATGGTGAGTAAAAGGTACATGTGGAAGCATGACACATGTGTTGGGTATAAAGCCCTTATAGTTGAGCTTCCGAAAAGAAGCCCTCAGAATAACGAAAAGGATGGCACATCGTATGTATGCAAAAATGCACAAATAGGCCCCGAGGGCTTGTTAATTTAGGTTAAGAAAAGAGAAAAGAAGACAGCCAAGTATAAAAGGTTGGACTGGGGAAGGGACGAACTCTAGTCCGGGCGCTAGGCATAGAATCGCCGGAGTCGGGCTGCGCTCCATGGGTTCGCTCGAGTCGGTTGTCCGACGATTTCAGACGACGCCCGCCGTCAAGACTTGATCAATAATGAAGGGCCTTCCAATCCGGGCTTGAGCTTGTCCTTTTCTTGTCCGCAAGCGAGAACTAGTTCGCCAACGTTATAGGTCTTGGCCCGCATTTCTCGCTTTGATATCTTCGGCCTCATCCGATAGAATGCGGAACGAGCCTTCACGACGCCACGCTCTTCCTCCAATGTGTCCAGCTGTCCCGCCGATCTAGCTCGGCTTCTTTCTTCATACATGCGCACTTGAGGTGAGTCATGAATAATGTCGCAGGCAAGACCGCTCACACCAGATACCATAAAAATGGTGTGAATCCGTAGTACGGTTAGGCGTTGTCCGCAGCCCCCCGAGTACGGAGTCGAGCTCCTCTACCCATTGGCGTATCGGATTTTGTGAGTGACCTCACCAATCTGGGTTTAATGCCGCCATTATTAGACCGCTTGCTCTTTCCACTTGACCGCTGGTTTGAGGGTGATAGACCGACGATAGTCGAGCTTAATGCCCATATTTTTGCACCATGACTTGACCTCATCGGCCGTGAAGTTCGTGCCGCTTGTCGGTGATGATGCTGGGGGACTCAGAACGTGTACACCCCGATATAAAGTCTATCACTGGTCCCGACTCGCTGCTTTGACCGGTTTGGCCTCTATCCATTTGGTGAACTTATCCACCATGACCAATAGGTACTTTTTCTTGTGGGTTCCCTTTAAGGGTCCAACCATGTCAAGCCCCTGCATCATGAACGCCAGGTAATGGGTATGGTTTTGAGGGCGTGGGTGGCATATGGCTCGATTAGCAAAGAGCCGGCAACCAACGATCGCCGACCAAGTCCTGCAGATCCGCCCGAGCATCCGGCCAATAAAATCTCAGACGGAATGCCTTTCCTACAAGGGCCCGGCTGCTGCGTGGTGTCCACCTAGTCCGCATGGATTTCAGCCAGAGGTTTCGCCTTCTTCTTCGGAGATACACCTTTGAAGGACTCCGTAGTACTTTTCTTATAAAGTTCTCCTCATGGACCTTGTAGGCCTTCGATCACGGACTATGCAATGGGCCTCATTTTGGTCTTTGGGAAGTTCCTGCCAAGTAAGTAGGCTAGGAAAGGTTCTGCCCACGGGGCGATTACATCGCCATTATATCGGGCGGATGGTGTTATGTCGTCGCTGAATCACCAGCAGCGCGGCTGTTTCCGGTTTGTCGCTACGGACTCCTCTTCCCATAGTACGGATGGCTTGAAGAGCCGCTCCAGAAGATATTTGAGGACAAGATCACGCTTTTGCACCGATGCGCGCAAGACGCCGCCGCTTGGTTATTATCTCGGCTATGTGATGGAATTCGAGTCCTTCAAACCGAAGTTGACATTTTCAGACAGCATTACAATATGCTGCCATTTTCGGATCCTTGGCATCAAAGTCTCCATTTATTTGGGATATTGCAAGGTTTGAATCCTCAAGACCTCTAGGCGTTGAATGCCCATGGAGACCGCCATCCGGAGACCATGTAACAGGCCTCAGATTCGCCGCATTGTTGGAGTCCGTACATTATTTGAAGTACATATTGATCAGATTCCGTGGGGACGCCAAGACGACGCCAAATTTCATCCGCCAACATTTTGGAGCCATCAAGCGTATAGTCCAATTGAGTATGCGCCTGCATTTTAGGTAGTTCGGCCAGTCCATTCGGCGCAAAGTCAGCCAAAACTTGTGACTTTATGGCTCGCCGAGGTTTGTAGGTTATGTCGAATGGCAAGAGCTCAATGGCCCATTTTGCAATCCTGCCCATTGCGTCATGTTATTTATAATGTCATTGAGTGGTACTTCAGAGGCCATCGTTATCGAACACTCTTGAAAGTAGTGTCCGAGCTTCCGAGACGCCATGAACACCGTGATATGCTATCTTTTGATAGTGCGGGTAACGGATTTGCAGGGGTTAACACAAAGGATACGTAATACACCGGTTTTGAAGAGGGAATTTATGCCCTTCGCTGCTCGCTCGACGACGAGGACAGCGCCACAACTTGATGTGTTGCAGCGATGTATAACAACATTGGTTCGCCCAGAGTGGGCGCAGCCAGACCGGATTTGTTGCCAATATGGCCTTTATTTCTTCGAGTCCGGCAGTGGTAGCATCCGCCCACTGGTGTTCGCGCGCCTTTAGGAGGCGATAAAGGGCAACGCCTTCTCTCCTAAACGGAGATAAACGGCTTAGAGCTGCCACGCATCCCGTTAACTTTTGTATTTGCTTGAGGTCTTTGGAATATCCAACTATGATAGAGCTCGGATTTTGGCCGGATTTGCTTCAATTCCTCTACCGGATACGATGAAGCCCAGCAGCTTTCCGCCGGTACACCGAAAACACATTTTTCCGGATTCAGCTTGATGTCATATGCTCCGAGGTTGTCGAATGTGAGCCTCAAATCGCCTACTAAAGTTTCGACGAGTTTTGTTTTGACGACCACGCCGCTCACGATGCCTCGATCGCTTTTGCCGATCCGTAGCCGATATGTTTGAATCATGCGCCGATATGTTGCACCGGCGCTTTTAAGTCCGGGGCATCGTGTTGAAGCAGAATGGTCCGTATGGAGTAATGAATGCCGCTATGGCTTGATTCGCTTCCGCCATCTTGATTTGATGATAGCCGAGTATGCGCCCGTGAAGCACAACGAGTCGTGTTCCGCCGTAGCGCCGATAATTTGATCGATGCGGGAGGGGAAAGGATCCTTTGGGCAAGCCTTATTGAGGTCTTTAAAATCGACACAGAGGCGCCAGGATTTATCCTTCTTGGTACCATCACCAAATTTGCTAGCCAATCCGATGTTTGATATCTCTAATGAATCCGCTTCCAATAACTTGGCTAGCTTCTTCTCCCATTGCCTGCCTTTTGGGCTCGAAAATCGTCAAGAGCCTGTTTGATCGGCTTGAACTTTTAGGATGTTTAGGCTGTGTTCTCGCCAACCTCGCGAGGGATTCCGGCATGTCCAAGGATGCCAGCGAAGATGTCCCAATTTTCCGGCGAATTCGCAGAAGGCGCGTCAACTTCGGGTTCAACTGTGCCCCGATGGAGGCCGTTTTGTTGGGTCCGCGGTGGACCTGAAATTTAACTATCTCATCTGCTGGTTTGAAGGAGGTGGACTTGGATCTTTTATCAAGTATCACATCGCCCCTTTCACCGAGAGCGCAATACGGTGAGTTCCTCCGCCGCTAAGGCTTTGGATAGTGCTTCGAGGGCTAGTGCGGCTGTCTTGTTTTCAGCGCAGAGTGCTATGTCCGGATCATCGACGAGAGTGATTATTCCGCCGGGCCTGCATTTTGAGCTTCATGTACCCGTAATGAGGTATTGCTTGAAAAATTGTGAATGCCTTCGCCCCAATATGGCGTGATAGCCGCTGTTGAACGGGCCACCGAACGTGACTTCTTCGGATCAGAATTGTCCGGAGAGCCAACACCACATCGAGTGTGATTTTTCCGGCAGCGCTTCCTGCCAGGGATTATTCCTCCAAGGTTGTGCTGCTTCGCCAATACGGCTCCAATCGATTTCCATTTTCCGCAGGTTTCTCATAAATGAGGTTTAGTCCGCCGCCATCCATGAGGACTTTGGTCAGTCGAAAGTCGCCCACTATGGGACTAAGTACCAGTGCGGCCGGTGCTCGTAGTTCAAGATGGGGCTCATCGCCGGGCGCTGAAGGTGATAGCTGTGTCGCCCATGGATTTGCTGTTGCTACTTGGTAGACTTCGCGAAGTTCGCTGATTGTTCGCTGCATATTATTTGATGCGAAAGTCTCAAGACTGCTGATACCGCGGCCGGTATTGTTGGAGTGGTTGCTTCGAGCTAGAAGCTCTTCGCCACTTTTGGCCACCCGCCGAGTATCCAACATGCTCAAGGCTATGTGTTGGGACAGCTCCTCTCAGATTATGAAGTTTACAGGTCCATTGAGCCATCCCTCCAAAGACGGTTCCGCTTCCTTTATGGGGTTTTTGCTTTTGGTTTTTGCATCCGGGCCTGAGTATGAGGCGCCTTTATCGTGGACTAAGGTTTATTCGGGCTGGATTATCCCAAAATTGGTTTTCAGTTTTCGAAACTTTCCATCGCACAAGATTTTCGCATTATGGACGCCAGATCGGTAAAACGTAATTTTGCGACGCCAATGGCGCTCAGATTCCCTTGTCCGTGCAATTATTGCAAAAGATTGAGATTATGCTTTCCTCTCTCAGCAGTCCTTTATCCCGCCCATAACCAGGAGGAATCGCCCAAGAATGATGTACTCGCTTCAAGGCTCTTGCCGAATTAGAGATAGGTCGATATCTCCGGGCGGTGGGTGGAATAAAATCCGATCCCTACCCATCTTTGGGCTCAAAGGTCAGGGACTTCCAATCTTGAAGCTTGCTTTGCTAGAAACAGCCCAACGAGTCCGGAGCGATGCATGATTTTAGGTTCAATGCTCGATCAGAGTCCGCCCTCCGCGGAATCGCATGGAGGGTTCGGGAATCGGAC
Source organism: Aegilops speltoides (assembly GCA_021437245.1). Lineage (NCBI taxonomy): Eukaryota > Viridiplantae > Streptophyta > Magnoliopsida > Poales > Poaceae > Aegilops > Aegilops speltoides. The sequence goes on along the minus strand of JAHHZJ010004542.1, from coordinate 1,057 downwards.
ATGATTGTTTTCAACAATGGCAAAGAATTACCGATTGTTCTTCTACCACTTCGACGCAGGGTAGCCCGGGAGAGTTGATCTCTCGATCGGTTTTAAGCCCAATCTGATTATAGTCCGTATGACTCCTGTATAGGGCGATGCGATCCAAGAGCTCGCTAATGCATTTAGAGCTCGATCGATCTAACTGCTCGGCAGCTTTAGGGCTGACGCGAAGATTGCTTCCGACGACTTGAGAAGTCATTGTCGGGCGACGGCCGGACAAAGCGGTCATAAGAAAGCCACCTAGCCGATTGTTTGACCGCGCCAAGGCCCTCCAAGGGCAAAAATACCGCCTTTGAAGACGGGTGGAGGCATCCTTCCTATCGGTGACGACACCGAGGAACTCTCAATGAAAGCACCAATGTCGGTGTCAAACCGCGGATCTCGGTAGGGGGTCCCGAATCTGTAAGGCCTAGGCGGATGGTAACAGGAGACGAGGGACACAATGTTTTACCTGTGTTCGGCCCTCTCGATAAAGGTAATACCCACGCCCCGCTTGATTAATATTGATGATATGGGTAGTACAAGAGTAGATCTACCACAAGATCAAGGAGGCTAAACCCTAGAAGCTAGCCCATGGTATGATTGTTGAGATGTAATGTTGTGTCCTACGGATTAAAGCCCTCCGGTTTATATAAACACCGAGAGGCTAGGGTTACACAGAGTCGGTTACAATGGTAGGAGATCTACATATCCGTATCGCCAAGCTTGCCTTCCACGCCAAGGAAAGTACCTTCCGGACACGAGCCGGAGTCTTCAATCTTCTATCTTCGTAGTCTGGGAGTCCGGCGATTATTGATAGTCCGCTGTCCGGACACCCCTAGTCCAGACTCCTCACCCTTCATGGCCTGTTCGCTACCTTGTGGAGCTCGACTAGTTGCTTCAGCTGGTCGCTAAGGGCACTGGATGTCCGCCTCAAGATACCGAGACCAAGACCTTTCTCCGCCGAGCTCCTCCTCGCCCGTAGAAAGCGGCAAGATCGACACGCCATGCAGGCAGATCTGCAAACGCCCTTGAG
>JAHHZJ010004533.1:0-11816 GCA_021437245.1 Aegilops speltoides | reverse complement strand
CTTCAAGATGGAGAGCCAAAAGCCACGCCCGATGTTACTTTTGTACAAGAATCAAAAGATCCTTTGGGATACTCCATGGAACATTTCACCCTACCAGATCATTTCACAAGGGTGCAAAGTCAAAGAGGCTGCTTTAGGATGATGGCGACCATTCAAGAACTACAAGAATCGGAATGGAACAAGCCAAGGAGGAAGGAAGACCAGATTCAAGGAACACCGAGAACCAACGGATTTGGGACGATTTCGGAAATTCAAGGATTCGGAATTAGCTAAGGAACGGTCGAGAATAAACAAGAAGAATGCCAAAAAGGATAAGTTCCATAAGTCAGCTGTGTGGCTGCGGTGGCAATGCCTAAGTGGGATAAGTCCGAGAAAGAGATGGAGGATGCGGTGTCACCCGCTACTAAGAGCTGGCCCCGGGTCGACTTGGTTCTATGCGCATGGGGGAGTTGGACCGGAGATGACAATGTTTCGACGAGGGCAAGTCTGAAGGGAGCCGATGATGCGATACTTGTTGCAATAGAAGAGGCACGAACGGGGTGTTCCAGCCCAACAGAGAGAACGACGAGCTTACGCTGCTTCTGGAAATCTCTAACACCCGGAAGAACACGAGGCAAGGGCGCTATGCCATGGTATGAGGGGTTTTCGACTCGAACAATGACTACGAACCGTCGAGAAAGAAGATTAGGAGGAGAAGAAGAGGAAGATGGAGGAGGAGCAGAGGAAGCGGACTATGAACGCCTTCAAGGCCTAGAAGCAAGTCAAGCGGAATTGGCGTCAAATTCAAAGCAGCAGAGCAGATCGACTCACTTACCCATCAAAGGGGTCTCAAAGATGCAGATAGCGGATGATCCAGCATTGATAGCACCGCCCATCCATGCCGAGAAGCGCGGGTTTGCCCCGACGACGCAATGTTGGGTAGATACCCGTGGATGACATCACGGAGAACACTAATCGCGAGCTACACGTCAAAATGAAGAACATATCCATGAAGGTGGCGACGGCGTGCTTTCACAAATCCTCCGAGGCAACCTTCCATTGCAACCCGATTCCAGCGGCTATGCTCGTGTCTTGTTGATAGGTGGTGGACCCACCATATTCGGGCTACAGCTTGACATTGTTGACGGTGACGGCAGCGCTTCTGAGAGGCCAAACATCGATCATCCTATGGAAAAGGATTGCATCATCTTTCCAAGGCCACCGACACCGCCACCGAGTCCTCATCAAGTCCGCCACCGAGTCAGCAGACTCCTGCCCCGCAAGTCCACCAAGTCCGCAAAGTGTCGCCACCTCCTCCTCCAAGTCCGCAAAGTGTCGACAATCCTCCTCCTCCAAGTCCCACACAGCCGACGCCCACTCCTCCTCCAAGTCCGCACAACCTCAGCCACCTCCTCGCTCAACTCAGTCCCTGCTCCGCCGCCTCAAGAATCGCAGAAGAGACACCTGCAGCTATGGTGCGAGCGCACGAGTCGAGGTAGTACAGAAGTACAAGGAGGCAAGCGATATAAATATGGTCCAAGCCTCAAGCCTCTTCCGCAGAGGTCTTATGACAGGTCCGAGGAGGAAATCACAGCCATATCAAGGCCGAGGTGGAAGCCCATTTTGCATCGAAACCGCCACCGCCGCAAGGGAGAAAGTGCCGAGGAAATGATTGACCACTTCATTCAGATGGCTCAACCACCAGCTCCCAAGCCTATTGACACACTATGAGCGCCACATCGAAGTTAAATCGAGCACGCCACAAAGGGAGGCGAGCACGCCTACATCGGGATCGAGCAAACAAGAAGCACTGCAAAAAATGCGGAAAACCATTCCCATGGGAGAACAAAGCGAAATCGATCCTCGCTTGTTGTGCCAACAACAGTGATGACGCTACCAATATTATTGTGGGCAAACAAGGCATGTTCCCGAGGTGGGCAATGTGGTAATAACGAGGAGCATATAATGCAGCTGAAGTTCTCAACATCACGTTGGACAACTCCTTGAGATCGAGCCCATGCCTTTGCTTAGAGAGGATGAAGTAAAACGAAATATGTCCGAGGCCAACCTTTGGTCGCGCTGCATAAGGTCAAGAACCTCCCAACGAGAATGTATGAATTGCATCAATGGTACATGAACATTACCAAGATTTCAGATCGATTGTCCCTCTTGGTGAATGTCAAGGACCATTACTACCATGAGAAAGCTGGGTCCGTTGAGTATTCGAATTGTTTCAGCTTATACAATCAAGACGCTCGACAAATCTATCGCCGGCTATTGTCCGAAGTGATTTCTTTCTATAATTTAAGTCTCAAGCTAGCTGTAGTGATCCTTTGAGATCAATCATTACCTGTAATTATCCTCACTCTATATTCTTTTCTCGTGGTATTATGCAGATGAAGATATATGAAATGAGAAAAGGTGGACGCTGGCATTGGGTTCATTGACCCAAACACCGTAATGAATACACATGGAAGATAAATGAACGCCTGCAAAGGAAGTAGAGGACACATGCTAGAGTTCTTGAAGCGCTCAAATACAATGAAGATATACTACTTCTTACCACTTCCAAGAGTCACAATCGCCTTGTACTACAAATTCTCTGCTTTTGCCTACTAGCTAGCTACATGTTTTTGCTTACATATGCCCGCTTAATTAAGACATGTAAACGTGCATGCAGATTTCACTGGTCTTGTGTATCATTAAAGGACGCGAACATTGAAGTAATCGACTCACTAATCTCAAAAAACTGACTTTAACATCTTGTATGGGATAGTCAACAGGTAATTTCAATCATTATTAACTATATATCTCGCCTATTTAGTTCGCTATTTCATGATATGAACTATTTAATAACCCCTTTATTCATTTTCTTTGTCGGGGGGCTTGGGCAAGATTCATCGCCACGATAGGTGAATGGAAACAAAAGCTTCAATGGTTTCGACCAAGGTAAGTAATTATAGTACTAGCTAGCTAGCTAGCTGCCATCTCTTTAATTATCATGCTTGATTAATTTTTATCTGATCAAATTCCATTCTCGTAGGCCCTGAAGCAGCGCAAGGGACTGATCGTGTGCATTCTCGCTTGCAAGAACATTCGCATGATGGCGTCCAAAGGAGCATATCTCAAAGACAGAATGAGTACGCTTTATCGTAACACTATTCACAATTTTTACACCATTATCGATATGTAGTCACACAACTAATACACATGCATATTGATCTCCTTCTTAACAGTTCAAAGAGGTGCGGAGAAGCTCATAGAAAAGGAGCGCAGAAGCACTTCAAGAGGAAATAGCGGATTTTTGCTCGACCAGTCATAAACCAATGGAGAATTCTATTACCCACGCCCCCATGAAAACCACTTTCAATTGTCATCGTGTTCAAGGCACCAATTAGGCTAATGCCACGGGCTCAAGGCAACATTCATATGTAGGAGAAATTGTATATAGCTATACATGTGTGTATGTGTGAATTAATTAATATGGTGGTTTAATTTGAGACATTGATGTGATATATATATATGCATGTTTGGTTCTACTAGAAATTTATATATATATATATATATATATATATATATATATATATATATATATATATATATATAACGTACAATGTGTAGTATCGTAAAATACCAAAGCAAAAAAGAATTAAAATGGAAACACAAATTAAATGAAAAACAAATCATAAAACTAAAACCCCCAAACCTTATAGTACCGGTTGGTTTTACCAACCGGTACTAAAGGGCCCAGTCCCCGGAGCTGGCTGTACTGGTTGCCCTTTAGCACCGGTTTGTGCTGAACCGGTACTAAAGGGGGGGCCTTTAGGACCACAAATTAGTGCTTTATGTAACCCAACTATAGGCCCCAACCGGTGCTAATGCCCGGTTCTGCACTAGTGCCATATGGCCCGCCGGTGACGATCTCCACGCCCATCAAGTATCTCCCTGCTTAAAAGGATCAGCTCGGCATTGGCTTAACAGCTTGCCGCCAAGTCAATTGGTGTTGGGAGGACCCGGAAGCCGATTCCTTGACAACTTCCAGGGCACATTGTGCGACTCACCGCCCGATGACCTAAGCCACATAATTCAGCAGCTAGACGGAACAGCCGGTTCCTGGACACGGTTCTTAACAAAGAAAAATCAAATCGCCGGACTGTCCGGATGGAAGGCCCTCGACCTTCAAACACAACATCCATGACGAGTGGCTGGGCCCGGACCTAGGACAGGAAAAGCCAAACCATGGCAGCCCTCACATCACTATGACCCGCTTTCAGGCGGGAGAGGACACCAGCCCAGTAACAACCTCAACAAAAATTCGCAGTCCCCACAACAAGGACCGCAATGGCGGTCGCGGCAAAAAAACAAACGCCGTTAACCGGGATAACACCGAGGATATGGCAATAACATCGGATTCAGAGGCTCTAAACCCAAGCGGAAAAAGCCATTCAAAAGAACTACTTGGGTCCGCCCAATTTGGACCGAATACCACCGCTTCTTGCCGGAATACATGGCACCCCGGAAGAGTGGCCTCGATGCGGCTATATTCCCACGGTCAAGCACGACTTAGAGGCATAAGCATTAAAAGCAATGTCGAAGTGAGGTAATCTTCGACAACCCATGTAATACATAAGGAAAGAGATACAAGTTGGCTTACAACGCCATTCACACAATTACATGAATAAAGCATTACATCATCCAGATACAATCAAGGTCCCATACGGAACCAAAATAAAAGAAGAACCCCAAATGCATAAAAGGTCCCCGATCGACCCCAATGGGCTCCACTTCGATCAACTAGAACGAAACAACACAAAAGGCAAGATCTTCATCGAGCTCCTCCTTGAGCTTGGTTCCACCCCGGGTAACATAGGCACCGCAAACTAGTTTTGGAAGTATCCAGCCACGAGGACACAAGAATCCCATTACTATGGGTATCAAGACTAGCAAAGCTTAATGGGAAAGGAAGGGGTAAAGTGGTGAGGTTAAGAGGCTGAATAGGGTGGCTAACATACGGAAATGAGGGAAGAGAAACAAAGGAATGGTCGTGAAGCTAGCAATGATCAAGAGGTGATCCTGAACACCTACTTACGCCAAACATAACCAAAACCTGTTCACTTCCCGGACCCCCGAGAAGAGACCATCACGGCTACACACGGTTGATGCTTTTAATTCGGATCCGGTGTCAAGTTATCTACAACCGGACATTAACAAATTCCCATCTGCCACATAAACCGCGGCACCTCTCGAAAGTTTAAACCCGCGGGTGTCCCAACTTAGCCCATGACAAGCTCTCGCGATCAACGAAGGAATAGACCTTTCTCCGGAAGACCCGATCACCTCAATCCCGGTTTACAAGACATTTCGACAATGGTAAAACAAGACCAGAAGACCGCCCGCCGGCCGACATCCCGATAGGAGCTGCATTTATTCGGTTTCCGTGGCAACACCGGATAAGCTAAGCGACAGGTACCGACGTAACCCAAGTTGCTAAGAGATGGTCCCGACGGTGCTCTAGTTTGGACCAACGGTTAGACAAGCACCGCCGGGGGCTATAATTAAAGATGACCCCGAGAGAGCGACTCCCAAGGGAAAAGTAGGTGGTGGTGAGGCAAATGGTAAAAGTCAATGTTGGGCCTTGCTGGACAAGTTTTATTCAAAGCAACCGTCGGGGGTCCCATAAATCACCCGCCGCAGGAACGAAAACCGGGAACATAACACCGGTATGAGGAAACTAGGCGGCAAGAGTGGAACAAAACACCGGCATTAGGCCGAGCCTTCCACCTTTACCAAATAATAATGCATTAAATTAATATAAGAGATATTGTGATATCCCAACAAAACCCCGGTCCACCATGGAGAAATTTCAACTTCACCGAACTAGCAACCTTATAAGAGGGTTCAAAAGGTAAATAGCCAAACAACGGTTTGCATAGGAAGATGTCAAAGGTTAGAGGTTCCATGGCAATATGGGATGGTTTAAAAGTAAAGGTTACCAGAATGCAAAAAGAAAACACAAAATGAAAAGGGAACCAAGGGAGACGGTATTTCCTTGAAATCCCGAAGAAAAAAGAACAACCATAACAAGGAAAATGAAGGTCGGAACCAAATTAAACAACCCGAATCCTCAACAAACAAAAAGGAACTAACAAAAGAAGGAAACAACAAGGTTAAAACACCAAATGAACCAAGGCATAAGACAAAAAGCATTGATTGGCACCCAAAGTTACAAAAAGTTAAACTCATTGGCAAAATGATCAAACAAAACAAACACATCAAAACAAGGTTTAAATATGAAACAACATAAAAACAACCAAGTTTCATATGGCAAATTTCAAAAGGCCAACTGAACAAACCTTATGTTCAAAATTGTTTAAAAACAGGCAATTAAAGATCACCAAGATGAACTACACGAAATTCTAGTCAAGTTACATATAAAGTTCATTAGATTCGAGCTACGGCCTAGAAGATATGAGCAAAACAAGTTAAACATGGCATTGATGCAAAATGCATACAAACATCAAGCAAACACATCAAAACAAGGATGATCATGATAATATGAAACTACATGCAAAACAAGCAAGTTTCATATAGAGCACACTCAAAACGGAGCAACGGGCAACACATACACTCTATACAAGTCATAACAACAATCTCCATAAAAAGAACTAGGCATATTACAAGCATCAAAACAATGCTACAAGACACCAACATAATAACAAAGGCATGGGCATGAAGTACAGGTAAAGCATAACAAAACATGAACACTGAGCTATCTCCGAAACAACTAGAACATGCTCAAAAAGACATGGAGATATTGCAAATAATAAGTTAGACTTTAGCGTAAATAACATCAGTTGCAATGTTTAGAGCTATCAAACAACATGTTACAGGAACTTATCATGGCAAAAAAGGCATGGCATGAATCTACTAATAGCATAGATCAAAAGTCCCTCTGACCAGAGCCAAAAGGGCACGGAAAATATGATGGCACCCATGTAAACATGGCAAGTTATATAACATCATACATGGCAGAACAACAATAAGTAGGCATGTTCGTGAGCTTGAATCACTCACCACAGAGCAATACATGGCATGGCAAGGCAACCAACAGTAAGAAGGCATGTTTATGAAGCTAAGCATGGCAAGAGCAAGTTCATAGGGTGCATGGATCACTAGGAAAACACATTGGAACAAGTGAACTTAATGTTAACAGTCGACAACAACATTTTCAAGCAACTTTAGAGCAAGCTAACAACATGTTCCAAAGAGGCTATAATTGCAACCAATGGTATGAATGGATAGAGCAGACATGTAGATCAAAACATGTTTATAGAACATCTCCATATTATGCATAGAATGATTAGTAGAAGCATGTTAACATGGCAACAAAATATAATAACTGTCAGAAAACAAGAAAGAACTACCCTACTTAACAAGCTTGATACACTAAAGACACAACTCACAAAAATACATGGTTAACACCTCGAAAGATGGCATGGCATAGATCAACATTCATGTAGAGCTCATACTCATAGGATGCACACATCAATCATGGCAAAATGATAAATGAGCAAGTTATACATCAAATTAACATCAACATGCACTCTTCCAACAGATTTGGGCACCAAGATGAACTCAAATGAAAATGATGCAATGGAATGAAATGATCTACTGCCGAGACGAACAATTTGACATGTTATATGACGAAACGGACTACGGATGCGAGATGTGATGCGATGAACATGGCATGTTTATGTAGAAATCACGACTTAGACGAAAATTCACCGAAACGGATTAGGTTTCGGCTCATGGATCGAGGTTTGCGGAGTGAGGTCGCCGGAGCAGGAGCGGGACGGCGCCGGGCGAGGAGGAGCGGCATGGCGGCGAAGCAGGCGCGGCGGCCGAGAGGGCGCGGGCGGCGACGGACGCGCAGCTGGCCGGCAGATTCCGACGACGGACCAGGCGGCCGGAGTCGGCGCGGGCGAAGCGTCCGGTGAGGGACGGCCGGCTGGGCGAGCGACGCAGCGGGCGGGCGACGGCAGCGGAGGCGATGGCGAGGGCCACCGGGCGAGGGGCGTGGCGGAGAGGCGCGCGAGCGGGCGGGCGACGCAAGGCAGATCGGGCAGACGCGGCGCGCGGCGCTCGCTGGCCCGCTGGCTCTGGGCCGCGTGGTGGGAGGAGAGAGAAGGCGCTGGGGAGGAGCGTGCGACGTGTCGGGTCGGTTGCGGGCGCGGGCGATGACGCATGTTTGATTGCGTGCATGAGTCGGCGGACATGTCCGCGCGGAGAGGACGGTTAGGTTTCATCTCGCGATTTGGACGGGGAGGCACATATTTATAGGTAGAGGAGCTAGGAGAGTCCAAATGAGGAGCTTGGCCACGCGATCGTGATCGAACGATCGAGAGCATGGAGGGAGTTAGGTGGTTTTGGGCCACTTTGGAAGGGTTAGGGCTGCAACAAAGAGGGCTTTCGGTTACCCTTAACGTTGGAGTATCATACGACCTCCAAATGGCACGAAACTTGACAGCGGTCTCATCGGTGCTATTCCAAGGCCGCTGGCAAACCTCGGCCATTCCGAGAAAGTTTAACACCCGCACAAGAGAAGAGGCAAAAGGGACGCCGATGACATAGGAGTGCTGGATTGCAAAACGGACAACGGGAAAATGCTCGGATGCATGAGACGAACACGATGCAAAATGAAATGCACATGATGACATGATATGAAATGCAGATGATGACATGGCAAAGTGCAACACGCAAGCAAATGACATGGCAACGACGGCGAATAACTGGCGGACACCTGGCACAACGAATCCGGGGCGTTACAACACTCCACCACTACGAGAGGATCTCGTCCCGAGATCTAGGATGGCACCGGAGGGAAAAGGAAGAGGAAGAGGAGAGGTAAACTAAGTTGCTTCTTTGACGAACGAGTGAAACCATGAACCTTGAGAGGTTGAGCAATTTAAAAGAAAGAGTACAATAGAGATGAACGAGATTGCAAACAATCCGGTAGAAAAGAGGAACAAGGAGTATTACGAGAATTTGAAGGTTGAAAGACATGGAAATAAGAGCTTCACGAACGAAAAGAATATGACCACATCGGTATAATGAGATAGCCAAGGAACAAGAATGGCAGAATTTAGACAGACTCCGAGAAAAGAGAAGAAAACTTGATGAGATGAAAAGATATTGAGGAGATGATACAACACTCCGGTTAAATGGATGAGCAAGAAAAGAACACGATCCTCACAAAACGAGGTGATGGGTGAAGAGCACAACATCACAATGCCTCCGTAACGAAAGAATAGAAGTTAGACCGTTGAGATAAAGGGACGGAGAAGAAAATGACAACTTTTGCCACAAGTGAACTTGGAAAGCATCCTTGCAAAGAAGAATCGAACGGAGTTGTTGGAAAATCAACAACGAGAAGCACAAGCTTGTTGTGGGCTTATGGCAAACATCTCAAAATGATGAGGTGACAACCGGCCACTAATGGAAACCATTGATTTGATTGAGAGCACCAAAGAGATGAAAGCTTCTTCCACCGAGGTGATAGAGAGACAACTTGGATCATAGATAAACACCACAATAGCAACATTCCTTAGGAAAGGCTTTAGGTGAAATCTATACCAAGATAACTCCAAAGAAGAGATTGATGGATTTAAAATACCTCACTTTTGACAACAATATGAATCATGAAACATGAAGGAAATTGTCAAGAGTGACATAACACCACCTCAAAAGATAAGGTAGAAAGAATTGTACTTTGGAATGCAAGATGAAGAATACTTGAGCTCCTCAAACAAAACATGTGTTGAACACCATGTTTATTTTAGAGTATAGCTTGGGGATCATAACTTCAAGAGAAATCTTGAAGAACAATTGAAGAATGAAAAGAATCTTGACGAATCACCATGTTGCCTCCTTGAAGAACTCCGATAGGAAATGATAACATAAAAGAATTGAAGGTTGAAGCAAACAAGATTGAAGCCTTGCAATGATATAGATGGAGTCAGGATGAGACATCCAAGAAAACTTGGAACTCCGGAAGAAAAGATGAACACTAGAACCGAGAATTACTTCATCATGAACAATCTTCGGAAGAAAAGAAATGAATCACCTCGAGGAAATAAGAATAAAATTTATTGTATGCTTATCCTTCATCAAATTAAATTGATGACAAGCAATGGATTTGGCATAATACTTATTCCCATTGAAAAAAGGATTAAGAGAAATATAGCATAATCTTGAGAAGGTATTGATGGAACCACCGATGGGATTTGGAAACAGGGATTGTTGGGATTGTTGGGTATTCAAGGGCGGAATTTCAAAACAATGACAAGTGGCGATAGCGATGACAAGGAAGAACCCCCAAACATTAGAGGACATAAGGGTTTTCCCCAAGGCACGGAAACATGATATACAACCCACATACCCAAGAGGGAGCGAAGCATGCATTAGGGACGATATGGGAGTCAGCCGTTCAATCCATGGTCCGCCATCACTTTGATCGGGACCATAAAGATATGGCGGATTCGCCGCATTGGTTTTAGACCCAATCGATGGATTTCACTCATATAGTCCGAGGGACGGCGAAAGAATCAACCTCATAGATCCAGCAAGATGGGCATAGACCCTCAAGGATTAAACCACAAAGACGACCTTCAAAGCGCCATACGGTGTAGAGGCCAATTGCGGCTCAAAACCCGAAGTGGCTTCGGATCCCCGGATAACTTCCGGGCGAGGAGTTAATTTAATAGTCCGCCCGCATATCAGCCGGAAACCGCTGAGTTCAAGCGGGACCATATACCTCAAGCTCAAGATGCCGGCCTCGTGGAGTCATCACGGTCACAAACATCAACGCCCTCCGAACGGAGGAACACACAAGTCACTGGAAGCAAAAGTCTTAATTTTGAACCGCCGTAAACGACGGACATGGCCAAACGCCCGGAGTAAATACATCAAGACCACCGGCATGTTCCGAAGACGCCAGTAATGCGCCCCAACCCCAGCCCTTCATGATTGGATAGTCCTTCGATACATCATTCCCCGAGATACCATGGGCATAAGGAGGCACACCACGAAGCCCAGAGGCCAACCACACCGGGGCCCAAGTGTCGCTATTTTTCTTTTCTTTTATCCACAGACTCCATTCACCGAGGCCCCGGCAGTGCTGGACCCGCAACCACATGCAAAAAGGAAACAAAGGCTAAAAACTGTGTGGTCTCCATTATAGCATTAAATATAATACACCATTCCACAGCCTACCCCCGGAGGGGGAATGTTTAGTAGCCAACCCTTGCTTACGGACTATTTGTATCGTCGACTCATGGCATTCTTAATAAACAATGCATCACTTTTTGCTTATAATTGCATTCCTTTCTTACATATATGTTCATTTATGACATTTTGCATCCTACACTTTGGTACCTGAATACACCGGGGCTTATGTTCCCGATTATGGGTGATAAGTCCGAACACTTTCAAAGTGCGCACCCCAACTTATAGCACTATATGCATCGCTCAACATGCCAATATTGGTTTGCCCGGCCCCATGTTTTGGTATTACGCCCGCTTTTCGGCTAAGGTAGCCGGAGAACCATCCGGCGCCGTTGGCGAGCGCCCGGAGAAAGCTAAAAATACCATCATGATAAGGGATGGTCGCTGTTCGAGAGGTCTTTCAGTCCCTAAAGACTTATGCCGCAGGCGAGGAACCGGCTTTGTCCGCCTAGGCGGATAGGCCTAACCGTTTCTTCCACTAGGGCTTACAAATTTAAAATTATGAATTCTATGGCTAAGTGAGAGTGTTCAACATTATTAGTCCGGGTTGCTTT
>JAHHZJ010004532.1:0-10290 GCA_021437245.1 Aegilops speltoides | reverse complement strand
TTTGTCCGGCTTTTATTTTCATCCAAAAGGAGGAATCCTTTTTTTTAAGGGCATTAAAATTTAATTCGTTATCGCCTCCTACAGGCTAGATGATATGCTTGATGAATTGAGTGGCTTCCACAATATTCTCCAAAGTTGATTTGTAGTGGATACCATCAAATTCAGATGAAATTGGGGATGAATGAAAACAGCATTTAAAACTAAGTTTGATTATATGAGTGGTTAGTCATGCCTTTTGGGTTAACTAATGCACCTAGTACTTTCTGAGATTAATGAACAAGTTTTACGCTTTTCATTGACGATTTGGTAGTTTACTTGATGACATATTGATTTATAGCAATCTTGGAGGAACATTTGGAACATTTACGTGTTTTTATTGCTCACGGATGCACTTGTTTGGTAACCTTGGGAAGTGCACCTTTGAATCAATCGAGTGTTTTTCTTGGCTATGTTGTTACTCCACAGGAATTGAAGTTGATAAAGCCAAGATTGAAGCTATTGAGAGTTGGCCGCAGCTCAAACGGTCACACAAGTGAGGAGTTTTCTGGCCTCGCTGGATTCTATAGCGCTTAGAGAGATTTCAGCACCATTGCTGCACCTCTCAATGAGCTTATGATAGAGGCGAGTGTCCCGCCTTCGATGAGATGGTGGCTATCGCTTTTGATGAAAGTCACTTTGACGATCCGATACGAACGCATGAGGACGCCGCTACTTAGCAATCGCTAAACCAACTCCGAGAGGTTATTGACCACGCCAAGCACGCATCAACCCGACCACGAAGGTCTGCTTCCTACAGGCAAACGAAGAACAAGCAAGAAACTAAGATTGCAATCTGGATATTGAATATAAGAGGAAAGCTTTATTGATCAAGGTGGGGTTCTGTGACGCCTGGTCTGGTCGTGAACACAAACGGCACGCCAAGTTGCAGCTATGGCGAACTTTTAATCTAAACAAAACCCAAAGTCTAAACGGTGCCCTAAGGGCTGTATATATGGAGGAAGAGGTGAATTTCGTGGCCTTGGTGGAGGGGTCCAAACTAACCCTATCTCTTTTTTCCCCACACATACGGACTCTAAAAATAGCCTATACTAATGTATTTCGAAATTACATGGGCCTGGCACAATAATAAGGTGACGCGAACACTCAGAATAGCCTCCGGACGAAATTTATGAAGTGGCATCTTCTATATTTCGTCCAAGGCTTCATGCACCCTTATGGTGGCTTCAAAGTCCTGAAATCATCACTTGTAACTCCATTCTGTCCCTATGCATGCCATCATCTCCATGCTTGTTCTTGCTCAATGTTCATCCTTCTCCAAGTTAGGCCCTTCATTTGTAAGCAAAACAAATGTATCCAATTTAGGCAGCATCATATTTTCATGAACATTAGAATCATTACCAAGAAACGAAAGTACCGGTAATTTAGTTGGGCGCGAGCTCTAGTAATTGGGCCAAGATGTATAGCAGCAGGGCTGTTGGTGTAACAATGGTATTGATGTCCTCATCATCCTCCCCTTCTTGAAATGAAGTCGCCCTCGACGAAGTTCATCTTCCTCACCCAAATATGGCTTCAAATCTGCAATGTTAAAAGTGGACTAACCCCAAAATCTGCAGCAGCTCAAGTTTATATGCATTATCATTTACTTTCTCCAACACCTTAAAGGGACCAGCAGCACGTGGCATTAGCTTTGATTTATGCAAATCAGAAATCTATCCTCACGCAAATGTAACCAAACAAGATCTCCTGTGCAAACACAACATGTTTTCTACCCTTATCTCCAGAAGTTTATATTTAGCATTCATACGCCAATGTTTTCCTTAGTTAACTCATGCATTTTTAAAATCAATTCAGCACGCTTTTAGCATCAAAATTAACCTTCTCCAAGATGGAAGAGGCAACAAATCAATAGGTGCACGAGGTAGGAAACCATACACAACTTCAAAAGGGCACATCTTAGTAGTAGAATGTAATGAACGATTATAAGCAAATTCAATATGAGGCAAGCATTCCTCCCACATTTTCTTATTATTCTTAGAACAGCCCTAAGCATAGTAGACAATGTTCTATTGACTACTTCAGTTTGTCCATCAGTTTGGGGTGACAAGTAGTACTAAAAAGCAGTTTAGTCCCCAACTTAGCCCATAAACATCTCCAAAAGTGGCTAAGAAATTTAGTATCACGATCTGAAACAATAGTATTTGGCACACCATGCAAGCTAATAATTTCACTAAAGAACAAATCAGCAACATTGACAAGATCATCGCTTTTATGACATGGTATAAAGTGTGCCATTTTCGAGAATCTATCCACGACAACAAATATGTTATCCTCCCTTCTTTGTTCTAGGTAAACCTAAAACAAAGTCCATAGATATATCCTCCCAAGGAACACTAGGTACAGCAAAGGCATATATAAACCATGAGGATTGAGTCGTGACTTAGCTTTTTGACATGTAGTGCAGCTGAGCAACAAACGCCAACATCCTCGCCTCATCTTTGGCCAAAAGAAATGTGTAGCAAGTACGCCCTCCGCCTTCTTCACGCCAAAGTGTCCCATTAGTCCTCCTCCATGCGCCTCCTGCAAAAACAAAAGACTAACGGAGCTAGCTGGAATGCATAGCTTGTTAGCACGAACACAAATCTATCATTAACGTAAAAACTTGTTCCATGTTCTTCTTCTTACAATTTTGCAATACATCTTTAAAATCAGCATCATGCACATATTGATCTTTGATGGTCTCCCAACCAAATATTTTGAAGTCAAGTTGTGAAAGCATAGTATAGCATTTAGACAATGCATCAGCAATAACATTTTCTTTTACCCTTCTTGTGTTTAATGACATAAGGGAAAGTCTCAATGAATTCAACCCATTTAGCATGTCTACTTATTCAGTTTAGCTTGACTTTTAATATGTTTCAAAGATTCATGATCGAATGTATAACAAATTTTTGGGCCATAAATAATGTTGTCATGTTTCTAAAGTCCTAACAAGATCATATAATTCTTTTATCATAAGTAGAGTAATTCAGACTAGGCCCACTCAATTTTTCAGAAAAGTATGCAACAGGTTTGCCATCTTGTAATAACACACCTCCTAATCCAATTCCACTAGCATCACATTCAAGCTCAAAAGTCTTATTAAAATCAGGAAGTTGGAGTAAAGGAGCATGTGTCAACTTAGCATTCAATACCGTGGAAGGCTTTCTTCATGCGCGTACCCCAAACAAAAGGCACATCCTTCTTGTAAGCTCGTTGAGAGGTGCAGCAATGGTGCTGAAATCTCTCACAAAACGCCTATAGAAACCAGCGAGGCCAAGGAAACTCCTCACTTGTGTGACCTTTAGTGCGCCAACTCTCAATAGCTTCAATCTTGGCTTTATCAACTCTCACCGTGAGTAACAACATAGCCAAGAAAAGATACTCGTCGGTGCAAAAGGTGCACTTCCCAAGGTTACCAAACAAACGCATCACGAGAGCAATAAAACAGCACGAATGTTCCAAATGTTCTTCCAAAGATCTGCTATAAATCAATATGTCATCAAAGTAAACTACCACAAATCGCCCAATGAAAGCACGAAAACTTCGCTTCATTAATCTCATGAAAGTACTAGGTGCATTAGTTAACCCAAAAGGCATGACTAACCACTCATATAATCCAAACTTAGTTTTAAATGATGTTTTCATTCATCCCCAATTTCATACGAATTTGATGGTATCCACTACGCTCATTGTAGAGCCACTCAATTCATCAAGCATATCATCTAGCCTAGGAATAGGATGACGATAACTAATAGTAATATTATTAATGCCTCTACAATCAACACACATACGCCGATGTACCATCCTTTTTCGCACTAGAATAATAGGAACAGCACAAGGACTAAGGGATTCACAGATATAACCTTTGTCGAGAAGCTCTTGTACTTGACGATAATCTCCTTCGCTCCTCGATTGGTACGGTATGGCGACGGTTTGGTAGTGAAGCACCGAATTAAGTCAACTGATGCTCAATCCTACTAATAGGCGGTAATCCTGTGGCACGCCTTGTGGAAAGACGCCAACTCCTGCAAACTGTTAGTGACAAAGAGAAGGCAAAGAGGAAGGCACGCCTCTAATGAAAATAATGCCTCTTTGCACACAAAAGCATAGCAAACAGATTTGCAAAATCTAGCTCATCAATATCAGATTTAGTAAGTAAACATGCACTTTTCAATTTAATTTCAGAAACAACACTAGATGGTTTACTATTAGGCTTCATATGTTGCTCAAATTCTTTTACAATCTGATTTTCACTCTTATTTTTCTCCTGTTTTGCTTTATTAGCTCTATTAATATCATCTTTCAAAATGGACTCTGGAGTCATAGGAAGCAAAGTAATATTTTATCCTTATGAACAAGAGTATACTGATTGTTTCTACCATGGTGTACAGAATTTTTATCAAATTGCCATGGTCTACCAAGTAATAAGGAACATGCTTGCATAGGTACCACATCACAATCAACATAATCAGCATATGTAGAGATACTAAAATGCACAACAACAGGACGTTACCTTAATCTTGCCGCTGTTGTTGAACCATTGGATGTAATAAGGATGTGGATGTGGTCTGTGTGAGAGATAGCTTCCACCATCTCCATGCTAGCCAAGTTGTTGCAGCTCCCTCCATCTATGATGACGCTAATAGAACGCTCCTTCACAACTCCCTTTGTATGGAACAAATTATGCCTCTGATTTTGCTCAACTTGTGTAACTGCACACTCAAAACACGTTGAGCAACTAAACATTCATACCTGTCAAGATCTTCAGAGCCATGTATTGTGTCTCATGATCGTGAGTCATCTCCACCGTGTTCCTCATGTGTAATAAGAGCCAAAGTCTCCTCATCATAGTCACTAGCGACTCATACCCACCATCCTCAGAGAGCAATCATCACACGCTGAGATTTGCATTTCTCAAAAATGTCCTCTTCCTTACAACCATTTAAATATATCATCACTGTGTGCCCTATTGACGCCATGGAAGAAGAAGAGCTCGCAGGCCCAGCAGGTGCTCTTGGCGATAGTGGTGGTTGTGCCCGCTTGTATCACGTTGGAGGTGGCACCAAGGAGGTGATGGTGCAGGAAGTAGATGATGCACGTGGTGTCCATGATGAAGGTCGACCAGCAAAAGTTAGCGCCGCCAATGCCTGCCGATCCTCAAGACTTCACGCTCACTTTACAAGCAAGATGGAATAAACGAGTGATATTATTATAATCCTTATAGTCTAGAATTGTCTGAATCTCTATTTAATCCACCCAAAACGCAAGCATAGCTTCATTCTCCTCAACAATACCACATCAAATCAAGCCGATTGTAATTCCTCGATAATATTCTTCACAGAATTTTTTCCTTGTCTTAAACGCTGCAATTTTTGAAGTAATTCACGCTGATAGTATGGTGGAACCCAACGAGCACGCATAGCAGTTTTCAAAGCAGCCCAAGTAGCCGAACAGGATATAATCTACAATGTTCAGACCACCAAACACATGCAAAGCTAGTGAAAGCACAAACAAAGCAGCAGTACACGCTCTCCTCAGATATTGTAAACATGTAAATCGTTGTTCAGTTTCTAACTCCCAAGTAAGATATATATCAGAACATATCTACCCTCAAATGGTGGAATATTCAATTTCAGTTTAGGAGATGGTCATGATCTCGCACTGAGGGGGAGCCCTAACATTGCCATTATTTGCATGTGGACTCCAATTGGTGTGGTGCTGATGGTTGCACGTAGTTCTGATGTTGATCAACCTCATCCTCGTAATCTCCCACATAATCATCCTCGCCGGCACCAAAGAGCAGAAGCAGAGCCAAAGAAGCACCAACAAAGCAGAGCAGCTGCACCAGAATTTTGTCTCGCTCAATAGGAACACGCCGAGCTCGCCCATACTGATTCGAAGGCGAGTTGTTGTCGCGGTGAGGTGCGATAGGTGCAGCCGGTGGTGGTTGTGGAAAACGGCGAGCAATGCATCAAACTTGCTATCAAGCTTTATTTCAAACGCCTTCAATGCCATCTATCTTCCATGGCCTCACAAATCTGTTTAGCACATCTTGCACCTGTCCAATCATCATTTGGTGAAACTTATCATGTAGCTGTTTGTTCACAAGTTCTCCCATCAGTCTCATCGGCTTGTGATCCTGCCATGTTTAGCAGCAATAGAAACACACAAGAATATGATCCTACAGACTACTAGGAAGTGGTGGTGGTGTGGTGGACAGCACAACCACAAGCAAATCTCAATTCTACCATTTACCAAAGAAGAAGGCGTGATCGCAACCGCTAGAAGTCAAACTCAAAGCTTGGCTATAGCGACATTGGGAGAATCAAACGACGACGAGATGTATGTGGAGCTGGGAAGGCTTATAATATGGTAGCAAAAAGGGTCAGCAATAATCAAATCAGAGATGCAAAGTTGAATAAACGCCAACGACAGATCGCGGCTGTCCTAGGCTAGACTGCTAGAGACGCCAGCCCAGAACACTAACAAAATCACGGGCGCTGCACGTAAACAAGGAAAAGACTCTGAATTTTTTTTTTCGCTTTGGCGCTTTTGGCTGTTTTTGTAAAAATCACTATAATGGCGAAGTGTCTCAAACTTCCCAGTCAAATCGACAGATGGGCACGAAATTTTTTTGACCAAATTTTTTTTTTCAACTGCCCGACCCAAAACTCGAAACGGGTCAAAAAACTTTCTATAACGGCGACCGTCTCAATACGCTTAGAAACACCTAAAAATAGGATAGCTGAAATTTTTGTCCCGTGCGCTTTTGGAAAATTTTGGGCCTAAACGGAGGGTGGTTTCGACTTTTCTGTCGAATCAAACCTACTCCACAAGGAAACATTTAATCGGAAATTAGATGGATCCCAAAACAAATCTAATATGCAAGGAACTCGGATTGGTGGTGGATATATGGCGTGGTATATGGCAACGTGGTGGTATATGGCATGGTGGTATATGGATACGGATTCGGCGTGGCGATAAGCGGTAGATGGCAGGCGATTGATGAGGACATGACTATTGATAAGACCAAAATATTGCATACATGCATATTTGTCGTGTGATTTCTAGTGCAAACTATTCAATAATATATTTATGTTATCCGTAACAAAAATACTTCACATACTTTTGTGTTTTGTCTAATTGCAGGTGTGGGACATTTGTACAATCCACATATGAAGATAAGGAAAAGGAGAAGTTTAGGTGCTGTTCAAAAGTCTTCTCACGTCACTTTTGGGCCAAGAGAAGATAGAGTCCAAGTCTTCACGTTCTGGATTCAGATTTGACTGACAGACATACCTGACTCAAAACGTCAACAACTTTTTCATACGGACTCGAATTGGGTGATTCTTTTTTTGTTGAAAGTAGATTTCATGCTCTTTCCAGCACAATTGGAATCACCTTAAAATCCGTCCGAGCATTGAGTTGTGGACAAAACAATCTGACGCTGCACCAGAATCCGAGTCAAACTACAAGTCCAAAGGTGTTACGTCACCTCCACTTGGGCCCATTGGCCTTGTACGACCTAGGTTAGTTTTAGGCTGCCTTGGGACGTCCTCCCACCTCCTGGCCGCCACCCCTTGTTCTATATAAATAGATCCATCTATTAGCTTTTCCTGGATTTGTTTAGTTAAGTTAGCCATTGCAACTTCGTACTTCTGCTTGTGTCCAACGACCGATCAAGACCGCCTTTTGATCCCCATCTTTATCAATACTTCATATACCGCAATATTCAGATTGCTTTTATCATATTCTTGCTTGTTCTTCGATTGCTTGCAGGAAGACCTCGTGGTCGTTGATTGTGCTCCGGTCAATAACCTCGGAGTTGGTTTAGCGATTGCTAAGGCTTAACGCCGCGCACGCTTGTAGTCGATCGTTTCCACCAAATTGATAGTTATCATCTCATCGAAGATCGACACCCGCCTATCAAGTGGTATCGCTTTCGTGTTGCTCGGTGAGAATTTCAGTTTTCCTAGATTAGATTTATTTTCTACCTATTGTCCAAGAAAAAGCCACACAAAAAGTTAGATCTATTCATCCTTTATCCAAGCCCTCAACCTTTGCAATTTTCTATTCATTGCTTGCATAGTTGAATTATCGGTTGCATCGCCGTGTCGGGCTTGCGGTCTTGGTTCAGTTTTAGCCGAGTTCTGCTCACATTAGTCACGCCAGCCTCCATCATTATCCCTTCCGCTGTCCACCATCCCATCTATTAATTTCACCACGTACACATGCTGTTCATTGTCATAATCATAGTTGAGGTCATTCACATCTTCGCCTGATCCAATCTGCATCTTATCTAGTTTGTCTTGGAAAGAGGGAGAAAAAGAGAAAAAAAGAAAAAAAAAAGGAAAGAAAAAGAGAGAAAAAAAGAGAGAAAAAAGGAAAGAAAAAAGAAAAGAGAGAAGAAAAGAAAAAAAAAAAGCGGAGAAAAAAGAGAAGAAAAAAAAGATCTATCTAGAATCAATCTTGCACCTGAATTCGGATTGAATCTGTTTTGCGACTGTTCAGTAAAACAGGTGTATCTTCCTCATACGAAGTCCGCTTTGGCTCCTGAGTACTAAATTGAAGCTAGCGATTTGTCGTGATCTAAATAGTTGCAGAAGCTAGTTCAATATTTGACACCTCAAAACGGCTTCTAAATAGGTCGTTTTGCCTCCTCGAAGTCGTGAACACAGCTTGTTCCAATTTTCAAGCCAGTTTTAGAATTTTGACCTCATATCAACTCGAATTGAGTGATTCTTTTTGCATTGGAAAGCTTGAGTTAGTAGCATTCTTTGAAAGAATTTATCAGAAAATTGGCTCAAACTTTTCAAGAGGAAAGTTGAGAGCGAGTTGTTGTATGTCCTGCTTGGTAGTTGTTTTTCATCATTATCTTCACTACTGCTAGATCTTCACTCATATCTTGCTGTCAAGAGCTACTTAGTATCCTTTATTGATGCTAGTTGTGCTACGCGTGACCTCATTAGTGTTCTAGGCTCGCCTCTAGTCCTGGTCTAGCCTAGGACCAGCACAGCATCAGCTGCTGAGCGCTTATTCAACATTGCATCTCTGAATTGATTATTGCTAATCTTTTGCTACCATATATAGCCAACCCAGCTCCACATATATCTACACCGTATACATACGCCTCTGCAATCGCTTTACACAATCTTCGGAGTTATTTGACATCGCTGGTTGCCGTCACCACCGCCGCATGGTAAGAACTTGTAAGATATTGATATTTGCTTTACTGTGGAGCACTTTACAACCACATCCTAGTAGTTCATAGGAACATTATTCTGGAATTTTGTTTCTTGTCTCTACTAATCATGACAGGTTTCGAGATAGAAGTTCTTGGACGACGGACACATCTTCACCATCACGAGAGTTGGGACAACACACACAACCACATGGTCAGGTTATCTCTTTACCGCCATTTGAGGGTAGATTTAATCCTGCTATTTATCTAGCTTGGGAGTTTGAAGTAGAACAAGTTTTAGTAACCATGACTTTTCTGAACTTGAGCGAGTACGAGCTGCCACTAGAGCATTTACTGGTTTTGCTTCAGTTTGTGGAGTGTGCATTGTAAGAAAAATATTGATGACCAACCCACAACTTGGAAAGATTTGAAATATGTAATGAGACAACATTTTTCCCTCCTTACTATCGCTGGGAATTGCTTCAAATTTGAACAATTTAAA
The DNA here is from genome assembly GCA_021437245.1 of Aegilops speltoides. NCBI lineage: Eukaryota > Viridiplantae > Streptophyta > Magnoliopsida > Poales > Poaceae > Aegilops > Aegilops speltoides. Next base: position 568 of record JAHHZJ010004532.1, on the reverse strand, counting down.
CAAGGCAACAACACTGTCCATGCTTACTACAAAGAGTTCAAATCTTATATGCATCATTGTGACATAGAAGAATCTAAGGATGATACAATGAATAGATTTTTGGTGGTTTGAACCATGATATTCAGGCAAGATTTCAGTATATTCCTTCGCATTATCGGTATGTATGTTCGTGCTTGTACCTTTGAGAGACAGTTACAGATGATGCATTGGGTGACTACAACAACTACTATTCCAGTTCATGCTCACCACCGCTGGTTGGTTCCTCCAACCAGCACCTACTAGAGCAGCCCCACCTCGGATTGTGAGCGCAGCATCATCTCAAGAGCATGGTGCATTGTCTACGCCTGTACTCTACATCAGCTACGCCTTTATGCAAGGTAACAGTAAAGGTATTGATGATATAACTTTAGATGAGAATGATGCATCCGTAGTTAACTTGAATGCATCATGTGTTGAGTTACCGGTGATTTGAGCACATCACCTATTTTAGAGAATCTTGACACCATGAATGCGCTATGATCAAACAACTGAAATACCAACAACTTTGAGTGCACCCATTGAATTAACT
>JAHHZJ010004530.1:0-16619 GCA_021437245.1 Aegilops speltoides | reverse complement strand
AGCATGTAAACATCCATGTATTTTTAATACATATGATGATGAATAAAATACAGAGTTTGCATACTTATTTCCGTATTTGTCATGTATTTTTTAAACAAAATGGCACGCCCGCTGGAACCTTATTCTCCTCCCATCTTCGTTGTGCTTCGATCATCGTCAAACTTTGTCTTGCTCACTTCTACCGGCCAAAACCAAAATTAGGTCTTTTGAATCAACCAATAAATATCGTCTGCTGGATCTAGAAGTTCTCTTCGATGTGATAAAAAGAAATTCATAAAGTATTATGTGATGGATCTGCTACAAGTTCTCGTTGATCTTATGAAACAAGGACAAAATAAGATGAGTCCCCGTAGTACTACAGGACAACTCTTCTACAAGTGTTCCATCAATAAGTTAAATATTTGTGCATATTGTACGTCTGGGCATGCATGTATATCCCTCTTGGGCTGCATGTATTTGCTTAAGAAAAATGCATGCATGTCACGCAACTTCCGTTTGTTTTTTTCTCTGCCCAAATTATCATACAGACTTGGTTTGTGGAGAAAGAACATTTCTTCTTACTAAAGTTCCCAAGCCTGCTACATAATCAGATATCTGGCACGTAATCCTTCCCAAGTGATAGCAAAACTAAACAACATGGCCATGCGTCATGCACTCATTCCTCTCGCTACTCCATGTGGTAAAAAAACATGTCACACAACTTCTATTCTTCTTCCTATGTCCAAATAATCATACATGAGACTTTTGTCTATAAAAGAAAGTTCTCTTTCCTACGGTAAAATAAAAGAGATAAGGTTCTTGTCTAAACATCTCACATGTAAGCATGCATCATGCGCGTACATGAGTCATGCATGTAGCATCCTCCCCTAGCGATCCTCCCCTCCTAGCGTTGCATGCCTATCCGGCCGCAGCAGCCACCGCCCCCGCTGGCTGCCACTCCGGTGCCGGCGGCCATCATACTCGCTGGTCACCACTCCGGCACTAGCGTCCAACATCTCAGCCGGCCATCACTCCTACACCAGCGACCAGCATCCTTCTTGTACTCTCCTTCAGTTCTTGTGATCTCGTTTCGATATGACCCTTTCTGACCTCAACTTCGAGCCGGGGTAGGCATTAGAGGCTTTCATCTGGAAGCAATTTGGTGCTCATGTGAACCATTTTGAAGGTAGCAAGCTCAAGCAATTTGTCATGGTGGCGGAATTATCTCGTTCAAAGCTCCGAACCAATGCTGATTCGGTCAGTCTCATTCAGAAATCTTGCTTTGGTGGTCATCCCTCCCATTTCAAGGTATCATGTCTACAAAATTGGTCTTTTAAGTTCAGTGTTGCCTCTAGAGATGTGGGTTTCGCAATCCTCAAAGGTGGGAATTGTTCAAATGATCTATTCAATATGGGTTTCTTCCTTTGGGGCAAGGGAGGACTGGATTTCCGCAAAGAATTTAGACTTTATCAACAAGATATTGAGCAGGAATGGACCTTGGTTGATCGTCCAAAGACCGCAGATCTTATGCTGAAGCAGTTCAATCTCCACGAATTTTCCCTTTGAGAAATTTGAATGTTCATCCTTCAGGTATGCATGAATTGACTGTTTCTCAGCGCCTGACTCAATCAAGCCGTCTTCAAACCCCACCTTAACTAAACCCAATAACATTGCTATTGATGGGCCGGGATCAAGGGGATTTCAAAATGCTGGGCCTCGCATTCGTTCAGGTGCCACTAAGGCCCATTCTGATATGTCTCCTTTTTGTGTCCGTTGCCTTGCGACGGGCCACTCTCGGCCCAATTGCGCTAATAAAATTCGCTGCCATGGGTGCAATAGGATGGGCCATGTTAAGGCTAATTGCAGAATACATGGCGCAATTAACGTTCCAGCTTCCAATACATCTCCCGTCAACCAGCAACAAAATCCGAGGACGTCAGATTCTCAAGCAAACTGACCATCTCTTGGCGGTACCCACCCTGTCAGTGACTCGCGTTCAAGCCCTGTTCGGTCAAATCAACCTGACTCAAATTCTCTGGGACCACTCAGCAGAGACGCAGCCGCTCGGCTTGACGCCTCCAATTCCCACCGCATCGTTGCTCCTCTGCAACATCCGCATTCATCGCCTCTGGTTTCCATTGTTTCTCCTTCGAGCTCGCCGACGCTACCAGTAATAGCTACGTTTCCTTTTGATCCCACCCCCTTCCTCCCCGCCGGCTGCCAAGCCATTGAGGTTGACGGTCGACCCGCCCGTCACCGTGTTATCCATGGTGCTCTTGCTCTTGCCAATGAAGACCTCGCCATCGCTACAATCATGCCCATGGCAGAAGGTGAGGCTGCGTTCGCCAATGTTCAGGAAGTACTACATGACTTTATCCATTCCAAGCGCATGGGGGTCTCATCTATCTCTAGTTGCCCTTTTGGACAAGCTTATGTGAGGTTGGTTAGTGCTGCAGATCGAGAGTTCTTGGTTAATAGAGGCCCGCATGCTTTTGGAGACATCCATGTTGTTTTCCAAAGGCACAATGAGGGGTTGAATTGGAGGAACTCTGAGCTTTCTAGTGATGTTTGGCTGCTAATTGTGGGTTTCCCCGCTGATCTACACTCGTTCCATGAGATCCCTAATGCCACAGTTCGTTTTGGGCAATTACTGGTTTGGGGATAGATTCAAGTCTTCTGATGCTGCAGTTGTTGTCCGTGTTAAGATTGATGCACTTCGTGATGTCCCAACCAGTATCTTGGTCTAAGGAGCTAAAAACTTTAGTGGGCAGTCTTGGACTTGTCCGGTGGTTATCTTTGAAGACATGCCCATTGGTAATACTCCACCTGATGAAGATCCAGTGCCTGCAGATGGTAATTCCCACCCCAGGCCGCAAGAGCAATTCCACCACCCCAACCAGAACATGATTGTAGGTCCAGTTGGCTTTCATCTTATTCAACAAGTTGTTAATGCTCTAGATCAAGTGGAAAAGGATGAAGGCAGGGGGCATTGGGCAATGCCTCAGGAACAACCCCCATTGATCAGGAAATCCAAGCTGGAGAGTTTCTGGAGCTGAATGATTTGCTTGAACCTCTTGAGAAGGAAGTGCACATTGAAGAAGGTAGTGACTTGACTCTGTCTCTTGGTCTGAATATTGGATTACTTGCAGAAGAAGCCTAGTCTGACAATCTGTTATTGGATGTCCTCCCTCTCCAAATCTGGAAGAGTTATTAGCTCCTCTGGTCATCCCAGATCAACATCCAGAATTCCAGGCAAACTTTGACCTTAATTTCCCAATTTTAGAGCCTGTTGCAGTTGAAGAAGCTTTTGTTCTAGATCAAACTAATTTGCAGCCACACAATGACCACTTGTTGCATGAGGTGCAGCATGTTGTTGCAGTTCAGCAGGATGTTGACAATGCAAAAATGCTGCAGGTTGTCCAGGAATTGAACATTCCTGCCTCTGATAATATTTCTGCCAGGAAGAGCAACAAGCACAATGACAATGTACCATCATCACCTGCCAATTCTGCCCCAGCTGGAGTCCCTTTAGATAATAGTGTGAGCATTTTTTGGTTCAGGATAACACAGTTGTTGGCCCTATTGTTCCAGTGGACACTCATGCTGCTTCTGACAGCTCTGAAGGTACCAGTTTTGGGCCTCCACCTGGCTTCCCGCTACCTATTTTCAATACCACAGTTACTGTTCCTAATGTGCCACTTCCAGAACAGTTGGGCTCTCAATTCGAGACATAACAACAGACATCTCTTTGCGAATCACGGTGGATGATTACATCTAAGGAAGGAATGGATCTATGGGACAAGCATTTCAAGCCTGCTGAAGGAGTTGACAAAGTGGTTCAGGTACCATGTGAATGGTTTATATTTGTCGATGTTGCTCTTTTAACACCTGATAGCTTTAACTGGGCTAAATCATTATTGTATTCTCAACTCTAGAATTACATCATTGAAGGATCTATAAACAAAAAGTTCATTCCTTTTATCCTGCCTGACTCATGTATCCCTAGTCACACTCCTACTTGTCAGCAGATTAACATGGGACATGAGGTTTCCTCAGTCTAGCCTACAACTCCAACGCACAACAGTGTAGAGGGTGATCAAGGACCTCGCTCGGCAAAGTCCATATGCTGTTTATGCTCGGAAGAAGAGGAAAGACAAGGCTCCTATCTGTGAAATTGAGGTATGAAGAAGTTAGAGATTGCAGGAAGCTAACAAAGGTTTTATAGGAAGAGTGTGCAAAGATAAAAATTGCCTCCCTTGCAGCACTAACCCACCTGCTCTACCCTCAAGAGTTACTAAAATTCTCTCCGTTTCCTTTTGCAAGGCAAATGTTAAGGATCTGCACTTTCGGAGATGCTTCAACAGCCAAAGAAAAAGAAGGATACTAAGAGCTCGCCAAGGAGTGCGAAGAAGCCCGGAATCTTGAGGCCCTAGAGTTTTAGTTGTAGTCTTTCTACTCATTCTGCTTTTGTATTGATCTTTGGAGCTAATTTTTACCTCTATTTTCGCTAGGATGTTTACTTTAATCTGGAATCTTGTTGTGTGGACCTCCTTTTGTACAAGTATTGTAAGAACTTTATCAGATATGCTGGCTGCAATCCTCTATTATCTCAATTATCCTTCTTTCATGATCTGGAAAGTTCTTTGGGATTATGTTTCCATTTCCACTGGTTTCTATGTTGTGTCTGATTGTTGCTGGGTAGTTTGTCCCATTTTATAGTTTTGGCTGACAGTACTGGATCAACTGTGGATGCTTTTTGATTATGTATTTCTCTGTGGGCTTTCCAAAAATTGGGCCATTTTGCTGGCCATAGTCTTCCTCACTCTGCAGTCAACGAATATCGACATTAGCATCGCACACACACTTCACCATGACTCAAACAAACAGTACTTGGAGTATTTTGAACTGGAATATTAGGGCATTAATGATCCTAACAAATGGCTGGCCTTGAGGAATAAAATCGATGAATCAAATGCTACATCATCTGCATTCAAGAGACAAAAGGAGATTTCTTTGATGCTAGATACATCAAGAACTTTTGTCCTAGGAGAATTAATCAATTTGAGCTTCTCCCTTGATGGGGTACTTGGTGGGCTACTTATTGACCGGAATGGCTCTTTGTTTACATGAGAACATCTATTTCACAATGATTTCTCGTTATCTATGTGTTTCACTTCTACTCTATCTAGAGATTCTTTCATTCTCTCCAATATTTATGGGCCTTATCGGGGACCGTAAAGAGCTCAATTCTGAATTGGTTCAAAGATATTCAAATTCATGCGGATACTAAATGGATTGTAATGGGAGACTTTAACTATGTTAGATTTCCAAGTGATGAAAATAGAGAAGGTGGAAACTTCACGGAGATGTTGCAATTCGATGGGGCCATCAATGCCTAGCTTTCTTCAAAATCCTTTTGAAGGGTAGACAATACACTTGGAGTAATATGCAAGATGCCCCTCTGTTAGAGAATTTCGATTGGGTTTTTACTTCAGAATGTTGGACCACAGAATTCCCCAATACTTTGGTCCTGACCCTTGCCAAACCAATCTCTGATCACACTCCATACATGATTCAAATTGGCACACACATTCCCAAATCCAAGATCTTTAGGTTTGAAAAACTTCTGGATGCAAGTGCAGGGTTTCAAAGAAGTTGTCAAGCTAAGTCGGGAGCAGGATATTCAGATCACGGATTACTCGCCAAGAGAATTTCAGCTAAATTCAAGAGATTGAGTAAGTGCCTAAAGATCTGGGCCAAAATTGTTTCTAATTTGGCCATCTCAATCAAAAACTCTAATGATGTGATTCTTCTTCTTGATACTATAGAAGAGTTCAGGGCCTTTATCTACTTGAAATGGAGCAGCAGAATTTTCTTAAGCGACATTTATTTCAAGTTCTAGAGTGGAGAGGATTTATTGGCAGCAGAGAGCCACCATTAGATGGGTCAAATTTGGAGAAGCGAACTCAAAGTTTTTTCAAGCTAGGGCCACTTTAAAATCTGAGTGAACCACATTGACAGCTTGCAAGATGAGGATGGTAATATTTGCAGGACCATAATCTAAAGGTTGGTATTCTTCTAAGTGCTTTCAAGAAAAGGCTTAGCACTTCCACACCTACATTCAATATCCTTGAACTGGACTCTCGATTAATGTAACTCTCGATCTTTCATTCTTTGGAGCAGCCTTTCTCTAAAGATGAGATTGATAAAGTGGTTCAAGGTTTGCCTCGTGATAAAGCCCCTAGGCGAGATGGCTTTAACACTGATTTTGTTAAATTTTGTTGGGACATCATTCCTCCAGATTTCTATACATTGATTGATGATTTCTTCAATGGAACAATCAGTTTACAAAGAATCAATAGTTCTTATATTACACTCATTCCAAAGAAAGATGCTAATGTAACTCCAAATGATTTCAGGTCCATTTCTCCGCTCAACTGTTCCATAAAGATTATCACCAAGCTACTTGCCAACAGATTGCAGACAGTAATCCTCAAGCTGGTTCATACAAATCAATATGGTTTCTTAAAATCAAGATCTATCCAAGATTGTTTGGCCAGGTCCTATGAATTCCTTTACCAATGCAAGTCTTCTAATAAGGAACTGATACTTCTTAAATTAGACTTTGAGAAAGCCTTTGATATGATTGAACATTAGAGCATCAAAGAGATCTTGGTTGCCAGAGGCTTTGGACTTATGTGGCTCATGTGGATGGATATGATTTTTCCTTCTGGCTTCTCTTCAGTGCTACTCAGTGGTGTGCCTGGAAAATAGTTTCTCTACAAAAGAGGTGTCAGACAAGGAGACCCTTTTTCACCACTCTTGCTTTGCACTTGCTCTTGATCCGATCCAATCAATTCTAAATAAAGCTATGATGACAGGCCTCATCTCAAAACCTCTTGAGGTACACCCTGTCCTGATTTTCCAAGAATTCAATATGAAGATGACACAATCCTAATTATAACTGCATGCAAAATTCAATTAGAGCAGCTCAAGAATCTCCTGATGCATTTCACTGCTTACACTGGCCTAAGGATAAATTTTGACAAGCCTGTTGTGATTTCAATCAACACACCAGATCACAAGATGCAACTTCTAGCCAGCACTTTGGGATGTGCTATTGGCAGTCTTCCTCTCACTTACCTAGGTTTACCTCTCAGCCTGCTCAAACCTAAGCTACAAGACTTTGCCCCCATCATTAAAAGGATTGACAGAAGACTTGCTGGCTTCTCCACATTGCTCTCTTATGGGGATAAGCTCACATTCATTAAGTGTGTTTTCACAAGCTTGCCAATTTTTTCATGATCACACTCTCTCAAATTGCTTGGCATTGTTGATCGATCAATTAATTCCTCGGTGTGCTTTTGGAGAAAATATGGTAAGGAAGAACGAAGTCCTACTCGATCGCATGGGAGAAAGTTTGTTTACCCAAAACTCAAGGAGCTTTGGGTATTTTAGACACCACCATTCATAATAAATGCCTCCTAATGAAGCACACCCATAAATTTTAGACCATGCAAACTTGCCTGGTGAATCTTATTTGGGAATCTTATTATCCCAAATGGTATCCTCACCCCTGACACTGGGCTCTTTACGTGGAAAGGAATTATCAAGTTGCTGCCATTATTCAAGCATTGGGCTAAGGGAGATGTTGGCAGAGGAAATTCCATAAGTTTCTGTTAAGATAATTGGGGTCATAATACTCTTCAGCATAAATACCCAGAACTCCACTCGTTCTCACACAGAGCAGATTTATCAGTACAAGAATTCCTGCAATTGGATAGTAGTGGACCATTTTCAGACTCCACTCTCCATCCAAGCATTACAACAGTTCCAAGAACTTCAGTCTATTCTTCAAAATACTCAGCTTTCTAAGAACCATGATATCTGGAGTTACTAATGGGGATCAACATTTTCCTCCATCAAATTGTACAAGTGCTTGGCAGAGAAAGACCACAATCCACCTACTATCTTCGTGAAGATTTAGAAGAATGCAGCTATACTATGATACAAAATTTTCTTTTGGCTCATCTTGCATGACAGAGTAAATTCCAGAGTCTTTTAAAGAGGAAATCGTTTAATTTGCCTTCTTATGATCATGAGACATGTCGTCTCAACACCAAGAAACAACCTGCATCTTTTTTGGGACTGTGATTTTGCTCATGATTGTTGGATCACTATCCTAGGACGTAGAAGACGAGGCATCTCAATCTTTGATGAAATAATTTTGCTCTCTGAAAGCACAAGTGCTCCCAGGTGATTTTGGTAACTAATGTCAACATATCTCTTGTTGTACTAACACTTTTACCTAGTACGTTTCAGATAAGTTCAACAATTAAGTGGCATGGACTAGAGGATGTGGAACCCCTTCAAGATGCTAAGGACAAAGGATTGGCTCAAGCTCAAAGCAAAAGACTCTACATTTTCTATTTTAGTGATCCAATATCACATTGAGTCAATAGGAAAAGCCAATACTATCAAGAGGGGATGAGGTGTTTCTTAATGGCTTGCTTGCTCAAAGTGCTTAGTGATATGCTCCAAAGCCCTCAACTACCTTCTCACATCCACATATGACCTAAACCAAAAGTCAAACTCGCCCCACCGATTCTTTGTATCCAGCCCCACCGAGTTCAAATGTCATAGCCACTCCCACAAACCCTAGGCAAATCGGTCTCACTGATAGGGATCTCGGTTTCACCGAGATGGGATTGTAATATATCTGTATGTATCTATTGCCAAAATCGGTCTCACCGAGTTTGTGTAACCGGTCCTACCGAGATTACAATGCAAACTCTCTGTTCCTCTTCGTAACATTTCGTCCCAACCGAGATGAGCGAATCGGTCTAGCCGAGTTTGCCTGACCAACTCTCTGGTTAGCTTATTACCAAAATCGGTCCCACCGAGTTTGTGTAATCGGTCTCACCGAGATTACGTTATGCTCTAACCCTAACCATATCGGTCCTACAGAGTTGCATGTCGGTCCCACAGAAAAAACGGTCACATTATTTGCTAAATCGGTCCGACCGAGTTTGACGATTCTGTCCCACCGAGATTGGTAAGTTGTGTGTAACAGTTAGATTTTGTGTGGAGGCTATATACCCCCTCCACCCACTCTTCATTCGGGAGAGAGCCATCGTAACATGCCTACACTTCCAACAAACATTTTCTGAGAGAGAACCACCTACTCATGTGTTGAGACCAAGATATTCCATTCATACCATACTAATCTTGATCTCTAGCCTTCCTCAAGTTTCTTTCCACTCAAATCTTCTTTCCACCAAATCCAAATCTTGTGAGAGAGTTGAGTGTTGGGGAGACTATCATTTGAAGCACAAGAGCAAGGAGTTCATCATCAACACACCATTTGTTACTTATTGGAGTGTGATGTCTCCTAGATTGGCTAGGTGTCACTTGGGAGCCTCCGTCAAGATTGTGGAGTTGAACCACGGAGTTTGTAAGGGCATGGAGATCACCTACTTCGTGAAGATCTACCCTAGTGATGCAAGTCCTTCGTGGGCGATGGCCATGGTGGGATAGACAAGGTTGCTTCTTCGTGGACCCTTCGTGGGTGGAGCCCTCCATGGACTCGTGCAGCCGTTACCCTTCGTGGCTTGAGGTCTCCATCAACGTGGATGTACGATAGCACCGCCTATCAGAACCACGACAAAAACATCCGTGTCTCCAATTACGTTTGCACACTCCAATCCCATCCCTTTACATTCTTGCAAGTTGCATGCTTTACTTTCCCCTGCTCATACACTCTTTGCATGCTTGCTTGATATGTATTGTGATTGTTAAACTTGTGCTAAAACTCTAGTTCAACCTAAAGAAATTAAAAACTGCATCTTTTCTCACTTAGTGTCTAATCACCCCACTCTAGACACCTCTTCTCGATCCTTTCAATTGGTATCGAGCATTGGTCTCCATTGCCTTGGTTTAAACACCATTGGAGGAAGATGGATGAGTCTACTTTGGGGAGTCTTGGACATAGAGTGCCTATACTTGATGGAGAGTACTTTCATGAGTGGAAAATGAGATGCTTGTGATTTTAAATGAATATCATTTGAACAAGTACATTGCTAGCCCTTGTGCACCTCATGTTGATCCTATGCATCCTACCCTTCATGAGTCGATTGACATTATTCACAATCTTAGAACTGTTAATGTTATCAATAGAGGCTTGCCTAGAAACTTGATTGGAAGTTTGCCTACTCTTGAGTGTGCCTACACTATATGGAAATTTCTTGAGGAACACTTTCCAAATTATTCCTTGAAAAATCTAGATGAAATTCTCCATAAATCTATTGCCTTAAGTAAGATGAATTCCAATGATCCTATGTTTGGTGATTGTCTATTTGAGCTTACAAACCTTATGCGTGCCAAAGGAGATGTTGGAATTATTAGTGATACTATTTCCAAAGCTATTAAAATTCATAAAGATGATCATTGTCAAACTCACTCTAACGAATCACCCTCTCTAGGATATGATCCACCACATGACGATTATGAACATGGATACTATCTTTGAGGATGATGATAGTGACTTGATCTTGATGATGCAATGAAACACTTTGGTCTTATGGCAAATCTTGAGGGATATATGGCAGGAGGAAAGGCATGAGTTCTTGATAAGGATGTACCGATCACATGACCGGAGATAAAGATATGTTCCATGAACTTGCTGAAAATGACGGCCCTCGAAAGTATGTCACTTTCTGTGACAACTCAAAGGGTAAGGTAGTTGGCCTCGGTAAGGTGGCCATCTCACATGATAGCTCCATTCAAAATGTCATGCTCGTTAATCTCTTGGCTACAATTTACTTTCAAGATATCTAGACTTGCTAATTTCGGTTTCAATGTCCTATTTATCAAGTAGATTGCCAAGTGTTTCAGAGAGATAATCATAAAATTGTCTTTACCGGTATATGTAGAGGTGATCTATACATTGTTGATTTCCTAAAAGGCTCAACCTAGAACTTGCTTCATCGCTAAATCCTGTAAAAGGTTGGTTATGGCATGCTAAACCTTGACAAGCTTATTAACGGAAATCATATCCTTGGCGTTAATGATGTCATATTTGTTAAGGATAGACTTTGCAGCTTGTCAAGGTGTAAACAAAGTTGGAGGAAGGCATCCCACGAAGAACATCATGACCACAAGGAGGCCACTCGAGCTACTTCATATGGATCTTTTCGGTCCCAATGCCTACAAAAGTCTCGGAGGAAATTATTTTGGTCTAGTTATAGTTGATGATTTTTCAAGATTTACATGGGTGTTCTTTCTCAATGATAAATCGCAGGTCCAAAAGATCTTCAAAAGTTTCGCTAGGAAGACCCAAAATCAATTTGAAGTGAAGATCAAGAAGGTTTGCAGCGACAACGGAACAGAGTTCAAGAACGCAAATGTGGACACCTTCCTTGACAAAGAAGGGATTTCACATGAGTTCCTACACGTACACTCCTCAACAAAATGGAGTTGTTGAGAGGAAGAACTAGGCGCTCATCAAAATGGCGAGAATGATGCTTGATGAGTACAAGACGTCAAGCACTTTTGGGCGGAAGCGGTTGAGATAACTTGCCACGCAACAAATCGCTTGTATCTTCACAAGCTAGTTGGCAAGATCGCATCTGAGCTCCTCATCAAGAATAAACCCCAAGTTGGATACTTTCAAGTATTCGCCTCAAAGTGCTACATTCTCAATAAGCATCATCGTTCTAAATTTGCTCCTAAGTCTCATGAAGGTTTCCTACTTGGTTATGGCTCAAACACTCACACTTACCGTGTCTCACAATAATTTCACCCAAAAGGTTGAAGAGATGGTAGATGTGAAGTTTGATGAATCTAACGGCTCGCAAGTAGAGCAATTGCCAATTGATGTAGGAGACAAAGACCTTCGAAGCAATCCAAGACTTGTCTATTGGCAAGATTTGTCCAACGGAGGTCAAGGAGAGTACCTCGTCCGTCCAAGTGGAAGCTTCTACCTCACGACAAGGTGAACCAAGAGTTGATACGGATGCATCCACAAGTGGGACACACCAAGATGAAGAAAACGAGGAAGTACACCAAGATGAACGCCAACAACCTCCTTCTCCACCATGACAAGAGAACGACAACATCAACAATGATGAATGCCAAGAAGAAGAACAAGATGAAGAAGATGTTCCACCAAGATCCAAGCAAAAGCTTTCACGAGTTCGAGCAAGAATTGCTAAAGACTATCCCATCGAGCAAATCTACAATGGTATCCAAACCGGAGAATCACTCGCTCTAAAACTTGTTTAGCTAACTTTTATGAACACCATTCATTCATCTCTAGCATTGAACCTATGAAGGTTGAAGAAGCATTGAAGATCCGGATTGGATAAACGCCATGCATGAAGAGCTACACAACTTTGAGAGAAATCAAGTTTGGACATTGGTTGAGAAGGCCGACAACAACCACAACATCATCGGTACCAAATGGGTGTTTCAACAAGCAAGATGAAGATGGACAAGTAGTTCACAACAAAGCACGTCTAAATGCGCCCAAGGCTAGACCCAAGTCAAAGGTATGGACTATGGTGAGACATATGCCCCCGTTGCTAGACTTGAGTCCATTCGCATCTTACTTGCCTATGGTAATCACCATGATATCACCTTGTATAAAATGGACATTAGAAGTGCTTTTCTAAATGGTGAAATAGAGGAGGAAGTCTATGTTAAGCAACCTCCCGGCTTTGTTATAAACCTAATCATGTTTACAAACTTCACAAAGCCCTTTATGGTCTTAAACAAGCTCCTAGAGCGTGGTATAAATGCTTGACCAAGTTCCTTATTGAAAAAGGCTTTGAAATTGGAAAAATTGATTCTACTCTTTTTACTAAAATGGTTAATGGAGAACTATTTGTATGCCAAATCTATGTTGATGATATTATATTTGGTTCTACTAACCCTCACTTTAGTGAAAAGTTTGGAAAGCTGATGTCGGAGAAGTTTGAGATGTCGATGATGAGTGAGCTCAAATTCTTTCTTGGTTTGCATATCAAGCAAACTAACGAAGGTATCTTTGTATCTCAAACAAGTAAACCAAGGTCTTATTCAAGAAGTTCAATATGCAAGAATGCAAAGGTATGACTACACCCGTGCCTACTAGCGGACATCTTGATTTGACCAAAGATGGTGAACCGTTGATCAAAAGGTTTATCGCTCTATGATTGGTTCATTGTTATATCTCCGTGCTTCACGTCCGATATTATGCTAAGTATGTGCATGTGTGCACTATATTAAGACGCCCTAAATAATGTCACCTTAAGGTCGTGAAAAGGATAGTAAGATACTTAATCCATACACCAAATTTTGGCATTTGGTATCCAAAGAGGGCCTCTTTCAATCTTGTTGGCTATCCACTCGGACTATGCCGGTGACAAGGTTGATAGAAAGTCCACTTCGGGACTTGTCAATTCCTTGGTAGATCTCTTGTATCTTGGTCCTCCAAGAAACAAAACTCAAGATCCTTATCCACCGCCAAGTAGAATACATTGTCACTGGTTCATGTTGTGCTCAATTACTTTGGATGACCCAAACTCTTAAAGATTATGGGATATATGTGAAACATGTTCCATTACTTTGTGACAATGAAAGTGCTATCAAGATTGCTCACAATCCCGTGCAACATTCTCAAACTAAGCATATTGAAGTTCGGCCATCATTTCATTCGAGATCATGTTGCCAAAGGGACATTAATCTTAAGCATGTTCGCACCAAAAGAAATTAGTGGATATATTCACTAAACCACTTGACGAGAAAGTGTTTTGCAGGTTAAGAGGTGAATTGAACATCATTGATGCTTCAAACTTGGAGTAGAAACTCCATTCGATACATGCAAGACATGAGCCTATGATTAATCCTTGATATCCTCTTATGATGATAATCTTATGTCTTGGATATATTTGCACCTTGCATGCTATCTAACCCTGTAGGTACTTGGATGAATCTAAATCTATGAGATTGAAACTCACTCACATCTTGAGCAACCTCTACATCGCCAAGTCTCTACACAATGGTGGTTGAAGACAAGGAAGCACGGAACCATTCAAACATATCCTTCGACAAATTCTATGTTGAGTTCCATGATTGTCATTATGGATACGCAAGTGCTCTTCCTTGCAAAACTAACCCATGTAGGTAGATGAACTCAAATTCCAAGTGGTGCTCCCAACTCTTGATGAGATACATCAACCTTGAGCAACCCACATAAGTTCAACTACATGATCACGATCAACACCACTACCCAAGTAATGTCATTCCATCTTAGAGAAGCTTTACTCCAAGTCATGAGTCAAAGCAACTCGACAAGATGTGAATTCATCTAGTTGCTTAAACGAAAAATGGTAACCCCATTTTGAGCTTAAACAATGAGTATGACCTATGATCAAGTGATCTCACTTGACTCCTAAGTCAATATACTCTAACATAGGTGACTTTGTCGCCGACCAATTCTAGATGAAGTTCTCTCGTGTCTTTTGTTCTCTTGCATTTATCTCATGCATGTTTGTTTCCCCTTTCAAAAAAAAATCATCTAGATTTCATTTCTTTTCTGTTTCCTTTTGTTCTGCATTCCCTGCATCCAATTCATTGCAAATCTTTCAGTTAATTCCTTGCAAATCCTTGTGAGATCTTACTTGTCTAGTGAGCTGAGGTGACAAGTGTTTTCTATGATGAATTCGGTCACACCGTCAAATGGCTTCGCCCAACTAAATCCTTTCGGTGCAACGAAGCATAAAACTCGGTGCCACCAATTTCAATACAGAAAGACACCTTGCCACTTGTTTCTACATTCTTTGGATCCAGCTCCACTCAATGATTCTTGTCCTCTACCAAAGATCACATTCAACTTGTCTTTTGCTCTAAGACTCAATGACCAAACCTGCTTGTAACAAATATCCGTAAGAACCCTTCTTGGAAATGGATGTCAAGGGGAGAGAGAGATCACATCAAAGCTTAATCATATCCATAGGGGAGAGAATACTCAAGAGGAGAGAAGTCACATGTCTTCAAGAGGGAAAAGACATGTTCATATTTGTTTGTTTGCATTAGCTCTATTTATCTTTGAGCTCGATTGCTCCCTATCTTCTCCCAAAGATCCCATGCTAGATTTAGGGAGCAATACATCTAAGGAAAGGAAATCCTTAAATTCATTGCACATCTTTACCTTTGGGGACATGTCTATGTTTAGTGTGGTACTTAGTACTCACTCTCTACATGTCATCCCAGCCTTGGTACTCTTGTGGTTTCTTTTGTTTGCTCGTCAAGAGGGTGTATCTGTGTTATCTAACCTTGTTTACGCAGGTTCATTCCATCCTAAACCAACTCAAGACCACAAGGTAAGTATATGCATCAAAGTCATGTGTATGAGGATTTCTTGCTGATGTAAATACTGCTTATGTAGAAGGACTCATGAGCATGAAGGTACATTTTCCATATTCACATCATTTGCTCTGATGCATATAGCCAAGATACATGTAACACATTGCTTACTCACATGCTTATGCATTCACATGCTCCTTTATTCCATATTTACATGATTGCATACATGTAGGGGAGCCTATGCATGTTACATGTCTTTCCAAAGCTTTACTTGTTATCCTCTATATCTTTATCTAAAGTTTTGATGTATGTTGTCATCAATTACCAAAAGGGGAGATTGAAATCACAAGTGCTCCTGGATGATTTTGGTAATTAATGTCAACATATCTCTTGTTGGACTAACACTTTTACCTAGTATGTTTCAGATGAGTTCAACAATGAAGTGGCATGGACAAGAGGATGTGGAACCCCTTCAAGATGCTAAGGACAAAGGATTGGCTCAAGCTCAAAGCACAAGACTCTACATTTTCTATTTTAGTGATCCAAGATCACATTGAGTCTATAGGAAAAGCCAATACTATCAAGAGGGGATGAGGTGTTGCTTAATGGCTTGCTTGCTCAAAGTGCTTAGTGATATGCTCATACGCCCTCAACTAACTTCTCACATCCACATATGACCTAAACCAAAAGTCAAACTTGCCCCCACTGATTCTTTCTATCCGGCGCCACCGAGTTCAAATGTCATAGCCACTGCCACAAACCCTAGGCAAATCGGTCTCACCGATAGGTATCTCGGTTTCACCGAGATGGGATTGTAATCTCTCAGATGTATCTGTGACCAAATCGGTCTCACCAAGTTTGTGTAATCGGTCCTACCGAGATTACAATGCAAACTCTTTGTTTCTCTTTGTAACATTTCGGTCCAACCGCGATGAGCTTAATCGGTCCCACCGAGTTTGCTCGACCAACTCTCTCGTTAGCTTATTAACAAAATAGGTCCCACCGAAGTTTGTGTAATCGGTCTCACCGAGATTACCTTATGCCCTAACCTCACCATATCGGTCCTACTGAGGTTGCATGTCGGTCCCACGAAAATCCTAACGCTCACATTATTTGCTAAATCGGTCCGACCGAGTTTGACGATTTGGTCCCTCCGAGATTGGTAAGTTGTTTGTAATGGTTAGATTTTATGTGGAGGCTATATGTATCCCTCCACCCACTCTTCATTCGGGGAGAGAGCCATCAGAACATGCCTACACTTCCAACATACATTTTCCGAGAGAGAACCACCTACT
>JAHHZJ010004528.1:0-10304 GCA_021437245.1 Aegilops speltoides | reverse complement strand
GATGTCCCCACCCGAGATACATCCAAGATGTACTTCAAATAATGTACACGGACTCCAACAATGCAGCCAATACGAGGCCTCTACATGGTCTCCTGATGGCGGTTCCATGGGCATTAAACGCCTAGAGGTGCGCGGGACTCAAACCTTGCAATATCCCAAATAAACGGAGACTTCGACACCAAGGATCCAAATGGCAGCATATCGCAACGCTGTCCTAAAAATGTCACCGGTTTGAACGATTTGAATTCCATCACATAGCCCGAGATAATAACCAAGCGCCGACGCCCCGCACGACGGTGCGAACGTGATGTGTCCCTCCAATATCTTTCCCGAACGGCTCTTCAAGCCATCCGCATTATGGGAAGAGGAGTTCGTAGTGACAAACCGAGAAAACCGCACCAACCGTGATTCGGCAGATGACATAACACCTCCGCCCACGCTATAATGGTAGTAATCGCCAAGTGAATGTAACCTTTCCTAGCCTACTTACTTAGGCAGAACTTCCCAAAGACCAAAATGAGGCCCGCGATAGTCCGGCGATCAAAGGCCTACAAGGTTCATGAGGGAGAACTTTATAAGAAAAGTACTACCGAGTCCTTCAAAGGTGTATCCTCAAGAGGAAGGGCGAAACCTCCGGCTGAAATTCATGCCGACTAGGCGGACACCACGTAGCAGCCCGGCCCTTGTAGGAAAGGCATTCCGACAGATTTTATTGGCCGACGGCTCGGCAGACGACAGACTTGGTCCACGATGCGTGGTTGTCGCCTCTTTGCTAATCGAGCCATATGCCACCCACCGCCTCAAAACCATACCCATTACCCGCCGTCATGTCCGGGGCTTGACATGGTTGGACCCCTTAAAGGGGGAACCCACAAGAAAAGTACCTATTGGTCATGGTGGATAAGTTCACCAAATGGATAGAGGCCAAACCGTCAAAACGGCAGAGTCCGACCAGTGATAGACTTTATATCGTGGGTGGTACACCGCTACGGAGTCCCCACAAAGATCATCACCGACAACGCACGAATTTCACCGCCGATGAGGTTAAGTCATGGTGCAAAAATATGGGCATCAAGCTCGACTATGCGCGCACTATCACCCTCAAACCAACGGTCAAGTGGAAAGAGCAAATGGTCTAATAATGAGCGCATTAAACCCGCACTAGTGAGGTCACTCATTAAATCCGACGACAATGGGTCGAGGAGCTCGACCAGACTGGGGCTGCGGACAACGCCTAACCGCATTACCAGATTCACACCATTTTTATGGTATACGGCGCAGAGGCAGTCTTGCCTCAGGACATTATTCATGACTCACCCGAAAAGCGCATGTATGAGGAAAGATAGGCCGAGCTAGATCAAGAGGGACAGCTTGGACACATTGAGGAAGAACGTGACGCGCAAAGCTCGCTCAAAGATTCTATCAAGAACAGTTCAAGATATCAAAGTAGAAGTACGGCCAAGACTTACAACGCTTGGCTAACTAGTTCTACGTCCGGACAAGAAAAAGGACAAGCTCAAGCCTAAATGGGAGGGCCCTTCATTATCGATCAAGCATCGACCGCGGAGCATACCGTTTATTTAAATGCGCTTGACAACCGACTCGAGCCAACCCATGGAACGCAGCCCGCCCGACGATTCTATGCCTAGCGCCGACTAAGAGTTCGCCCCTTCCCCGGCCCAAACTTTTTACACTTCGCTGTCTTTTTGTTTCTCTTTTTTATCCTTTTTTATTCGAAAGCCCTTACGGGCCTATTTCCGCATTCTTTGCATACATATGATGTGCCATCCGCACTCATTATTCCTGGAGGCTTCTTTTATAGAAGCTTAATTATACGGGTTTCATACCCAACACATGTGTCACGCCCACATGTACCTTTTACTCGCCATTATAATCATCGATATGACTTAAGTTTTGGCCAAGCTGGGTTGTTCGCCCCCGTGCTTACCCCTACGCTCCCGATTGTTCGCTAGGAGGTAAAGGAGCACCTTCGATTGTTATCACGGTCACCGGATGTGTACCTCAGACGGTGAAGCCGAAAGCTAGCGTTTAAGG
This sequence comes from Aegilops speltoides, assembly GCA_021437245.1. Classification (NCBI taxonomy): domain Eukaryota; kingdom Viridiplantae; phylum Streptophyta; class Magnoliopsida; order Poales; family Poaceae; genus Aegilops; species Aegilops speltoides. The sequence goes on along the minus strand of JAHHZJ010004528.1, from coordinate 8,249 downwards.
GAATATTCGGTCGGTGATTTAAAAGATGAACTCTTACCTATTTATCTATTTGCCCCAGATGTTTTATCGCTTTTGCAGTCCGGCATGCACCTTAGGGCATGCCTCCCAGAAAAGGAACCCTTAACGAACTATTCTCCCGAAGATGTTTCTTACTAACCATGTAATATAACATAACTAGTTGGGCACTTGTCCGATAAAGCACTAATGACCCCTACGCCGGTTCCATGCATACCACGGTTGTTTCTAAACCAGCAAGGTATTCGACACACTCCGACTCTAGGGTCCCGAGGTCGGCTTAAAAGGTCGGCAAAGACAAACGATCTACAATCTGGCTAGAAGGCATTTTCACATGTCACTTTACAGGATAACATACATTGTCAAATTTATTGATTGTATTGAAGGAAATATGCCCTAGAGGCAATAATAAAGTTATTATTTATTTCCTTACTTCATGATAAATGTTTATTATTCATGCTAGAATTGTATTAACCGGAAACATAATACATGTGTGAATACATAGACAAACAGAGTGTCACTAGTATGCCTCTACTAGACTAGCTTGTTAATCAAAGATGGTTAAAGTTTCCAACCATAGGCAAAGGAGTTGTCATTTGATTAACAAGGTCACATCATTAGTTGAATGATCCGATTGACATGACCCATTCCATTAGCTTAGCACCCATCGCTTAGTATGTTGCTATTGCTTTTATCCATGACTTATACATGTTCCTATAACTATGAGGTTATGCAACCCCGTAACCGGAGGAACACTTTTGGTACTACCAAACGCACAACGAATCGGGTGATTATAAAGGAGTACTACTGTGTCTCCAAAGGCGATGTTGGGTTGGCGATTTTGAGATTAGGATTTGTCATCTGATTGTCGAGAGGTATCTCGGCCCTCTCGTAATGCACATCACTTAAGCCTTGCAAGCATTACAACTAATGAGTTAGCTGTGAGATGATGTATTACGGAATGAGTAAAGAGACTTGCCTGAACTAGATTGAACTAGGTATTGGATACCGACGATCGAATCTCGCAAGTAACATACCGATGACAAAGGAACAACGGATGTTGTTATGCGGTCCACCGATAAAGATCTTCAGAGAATATGTAGGAACCAATATGGGCATCCGTGTCCCGCTTATTGGTTATTGACCGAGACGGTCTCGGTCATGTCTACATTGTTCTCGAACCGTAGGGTCCGCACTTAAGGTTTCCAGGACGTTATATTATGAGTTTGTGTATTTTGATGTACCAAGGAGTTCGGAGTCCCGGATGTGATCACGGACATGATGAGGAGTCTCAAATGGTCGAGACATAAAGATTGATATATTGGACGGCTATATTCGGACACCGGAAAGGTTCCGAAGTTTCCGGAGAAAACCTGAGTGCCGAGGGGTTACCTGAACCCCTGGGAAGTAATGGGCCTTAATGGGCCAAGAGGGAGAGAGAGGGTCGCACCAGAGGTGGCGACGCCCATGGGGAGTGTGAATAGGACAGGAGGGGGGCGCCCTTCCTCCTCTCCCTCTCCTTCCTTCCCTTCCTCCTTCCTAGTTGACTAGGAAAGGACTTACTCCCACTAGGAGGAGGACTCCCTCCCTTGCGCGTCTCCTAGCGGCCGGCCCTCCCCTTGCTCTTTATATACGGGCAGGGGGCACCCTAGAACACACAAGTGATCCCTGAGATCGCTCTAGCCGTGAGCGTGCCCCCTCCACCATAATCCACCTCGTCATATCAGGTGCTTAGCGGCCTCAAGGCCGGTAGAACATCAAGATCGTGACCACGCTGGTCAGGCCGACGAACTCTCTCTCCCGAGCTTTGCTGGATCGGAGCTCGAGGAGCGCCACCGAGCTGTAGGTGTCAAGAACTGAGGCGCCGGAGTAACGGCGCCGATCGTTGATCGCGAGGAGAACGTACGATACTTCCTCTACGCCAGATCGCTCCGCTTCGCTCACGAGGGTACGAGACAACACTCTCCTCTCGCTATGCATCACCATGATCTTTGCGTAGCGAGGATAATTTTTGAAATTATTACGCCCCCAACAAAGGGTATCGAGTTTCAGGTTTTATGGTTTGATGTTTTGCACGAGTAGAACACAAGTGAGTTGTGGACGATATAAGTCATACGCCTACCAAAGATGTCATACTTTGGTTCAGCGTATTGTGAGATGAAGCGCCCGACCGACATTACGCCAGACGCTACGCGAGGATGGTTTCACTGCTACGGCACTCGTGCATTAAAGGTGGCTAGCGGTGTCTGCTCTCTCACTTTAGTTGAACTGAGTGGCTACGCCGTCCTTGAGAAGGTTAAAACGGAGTCTATTTGACAAGTATCGCTGGTTTTGATGCGAGGTGAGATTGTGAAAGTGCAACTAATCCCGGTGGTTTTGGTAATTAATAACAACTATATATCATTGAACTAATAGTTTCTTGAGAACATTTCGTAAAGTTCAAGGATATGGGTATGGCAATGATCAAGAAGTGGACCTCAAGATGCTAAGGCAAGCATTGGCAAAAGCTCAAGACTCCATTTTTGGTTTAGTGATCCAAGATCACATTGAGTCTATAGGAAAGCCAATACTATTAAAAGGGATGAGGTTATGTGATGATCCGTGTCAAGTGCTTAGTGATACATCTCCCAAACTATCGCAATCTTTCATTCCAATATACACTCATAAGTAATCTCGGTCCACCGATTCCATAAACTCACCACACCGAGATGAACCACCTCAGCCATAAGCCAAACCCTAGAAATTTTGATTTTCCGATTCCAAACTCGGTCTCACCAAACTAGTGTTGCCCTTCAGAATTTCTCATATGTGTCAAGATGATAAAGTCGGTCCCACCGAGATTGGCAAACCCTAGTCTTTGGAAGAATCGGACTCACCAAGATTGTATTTTGGTCCCACAAAACCCAACGCTCACAAGATTTGAACTTTGTCTCACCGAGTTGTCAACTTGGTCCCGACCGAGATTGGTCAAATGTGTGTAACGGTTGGATTTTGTGTGGAGGCTATAAAACCCCTCCACCTCCTCTTCATTCGTGGAGAGAGCCACGAAAGAACTACCACTCCTACCTTACATTTCGAGAAGAGAATCCTACCCTTGTGTTGAGATCGTTGCTCCACTCCCACCATATGAAACTTGATTTCTAGCCTTCCCAAGTTGCTTTCCACTAATCCTTTCTTCCACCACAGCCAAATCAGGAGGAGAGTTGAGTGTTGGGGAGATTATCATTTAGCACAAGAGCAAGGAGTTCATCATCAAACACCATCTATTACCTTTTGGAGGGTGGTGCCCCTTAGATTGGTTAGGTGTCGCTGGGAGCCTCCACAAGATGTGGAGTTGAACCAAGAAGTTTTAAGGGCAAGGAATCGCTACTGTGAAGATCTACCCCGAGTAAGGCTAGTCCTTGGGCGATGCCATGATGGCATAGACAAGGTTGCTTCCGGACCCTTCGTGGGTGGAGCCTCCGTGGACTCCGAGCATTCCGTGGGTTGAAGTTCCATCAACGGATTGACGATAGCAACCTATCGGAACCACGAAAAATCCGTGTTCCAAATTGCTTGTCTTCTCCACCTCTTTACTACATGTGCAATTTACTTTTCCCGCCTACTTAGAATTGCATGTTAGGGTGAATTACTTGATCATCATGTTGAAATCGCCAAAACTTGTCTTAATCAAAAGGCTGAATTTTTATATTGTCAAGTAGTCTAAACCCCCTCAGACATACTTTCGATCCCACAAGTGGTATCGAGCTTTGGTCTCCATTGTATTGGTTTCCATTGCATTGACTCCATAAGCTTGGTTTCACAACCTAGGAGAGTATGGCGCCTAGTGAGGGTAATTTTGAGAGGTCCTTACTTGATGGTTCAAACTTTGCTAGTTGGAAGCATAAATGAAAATGCATATTCTGAATAACCGCCAGGGGCATTATTTGTGTTGGCTTGCAAGGTGAATTCTTCGAGGAAGGAAAAGTTCCGATCGTGAAGCTACAAATGATGAATTTGATGTTGCAAAACAATGCTCAAGCTTGTGAATTCTCTTCAATGCTTTGTGTCCCGAGGAGTTCAACAAAATCAGCCCCTTGAGAATGCAAAAGAGATTTGGGATACTTTGGTCAAATACGGGTACCGAGTCCGTGAAGGAATCAAAGCTAGATGTTCTTCAAGGTCAACTTGACAAGTTCAAGATGAAGGAAGGTGAAGGAGTCCGAATGTACTTAGGCTTGCTCTCATCACAAATGAGATTGCCCTTAGGAAGCAAGAAATGACCAATCGATTCATCATCAAGAAGATTCTCGAGCTTTGGATGGAAAGTATGACACCGGCACTTTGATCCAAATGATGCCAAACTACAAGAATCTCAAGCCACCAAGTCATTAAGAATTGTTGTCATGAGATGACACTTAAAGATAAGGAAGAGCTTCACAACAAGTCAAGTGGTGCTTAAAAGCTACAAGTGATGCTCCCACAACCTCAAGTGACAAGCTAGTTTCCAATGAAGAGATAAGCCTAATGGTGAAGAACTTCAACAAATTCTACAAGAGTAGAAGCAAGGAAAGAAGCTCAAAGTCTAGATCATATGATGAAAAGAGATCTTCTAGTCGGGATCGAATCCATAATTGTGGAAGACCCGACACTACTCAAATGAGTGCTCGCTCGCCACAAGAGAAGAGAAGAATTCCAAGAAGAAGAAGCTCAAGAGAAGAGTCACCTCGAAAGAGAGAAGGAGAGAGATGATCGTAGGAACGAAGATCCTCTGAGAAGCAAGGATTCAAGAGGAAAGACAAGTCATCAAGGAGCTACACAAGAAGAAAACATCAAGCTCATGGTGAATGGGTCTCCGCCCGACTCCACAATCACTCCGAAGAAGCTATCACTCCAACTCCAAATACAACAAGATGAAGGTGTTGCGTCTTGCTCAGATCCTCCAACTCCAACTCCTATGACTTATTTGATTCACCAAATGAGGGAATTGGAAGATGCTTCATGTCTACAGGCCCCAAGGTATCACACCCTAATTCATTGACTTTGATAGTGATGAGGATGACTTGCTTGGTGAAGATGAGCTTTACATGACAAATCTAGTGAGCCTAGTAATGATGAACATGCTAGTAGTCTTTATAGTCGAGAAGAGTCGAATGACAATGCTATGAAGGAGATTGAGCGCCTAACTAAAGAACTAAACACTCTTAAGTTAGCTCATGAAACAACTCAAGAAGATCATAGAGAGCTCCTAAGATCTCATGAGAAGCTACGCTCGAGAAGCTCAATCTAGAGCAAGAACATGAGTTTCTAAAAGCTATCAATGACGATCTTCAAAGAAGAGTTCTTCATATCTTGCCAAACGACTTCTCTTGTCTAATTTCTTGCCACCTATTAAAACTAAGCATGACAAGCACAAGAAAAATTCTTCATCTAGTAGTAACAATAACCATGCTAAATCCAATGTTGTTATCTAGTAGTTCTCTTGATTCCACTAATAATGTTTTGCCAAGTTACACTTGAGCAAGAAAATAGTCTATTGAAAGGGATTATAGAGAAAGGTGTTCACAAGAGCCTTGCCGAAGCAAGAACTTTGAGGAAATTGTTCGCAAGCAAGGAAGGCACCGAAGAATCAAGGAATTGGTTTTGAGCAAAGTTCAACGCCGAGAGTGTTGAATGGGAAGAAGGTCAATATCCCACTCCAAAGTTTGTTTCTCAAAAGGAGAAGTATGATCCTACTTCTTCCAATGTGGAACAAGCTCAAGATGACCTTCCACCAAAAGACCACAAGCTAAAAGGCAAGGACAAGCTTCAAGAGGAGATTGATGCATTTATTGAAGCACCAAAGGCCATGGTCAAGGGGTTCCCAAGGAAACGCCAAGTTCTACTTCCAGCTTAACTTACCCCAAGGATTCCCATCAAGATGATGTGGATCCCAAGAAGAAGAACTAGAGAGTTCTTGAGGGTGACTCCCCAACATACTTCACTCACATTCATTTTGGCAAGAACTTGTGCAATCAACTTCCACATCTTGCACTAGTTCATGGAGTCACAAACCCTCTTGTTGGTAAGTCAAGGGACAAGGTAACATTACTTTCATGGACATCATCCTTGTGAACTTCAATCTATGTCCATGGATATCCTTGTTTGTTCCTTGTGGACTAACCCATGTAGGTATTGAAAGTGCCCAATCCAAAGGATTGCTCCCAACTCTTGATGATCTTCATCAACATTGAGCATCCACATCTTCAACATCTACATGAAGTCTTCTACGACAACCCAAGGTTAGTTTGACCTTTAAAAGGGTTCTCACATCAAGGGGAGCTTTGTTTAAAGAATTGAGCTAAAGCATCTTCAAATGATGTGAACACATTAATGTTTTATGTAAAAGTGGTAACCCCACTTGTGCTTAAACGATGAGTATGACCTATGATCAAATGTTCTCATTTGACTCCTAAGTCAATATATCATATATAGATGACCTAGTCATCGGTAAATTGTGTGATAGTAGCTAGTGTTTTGTTTGTGCATGTTTGACACATATTTCGCTATTTATTGTGTGAGCATGTTGAATGCATAATTTTATCCATTCAGGACATCCATTTGTTGCTTTGGTCTTTGGATTTTTCCCACCAAATGGATGGACAAGAATGCCTAAGTTCCTCCCTAGCTATCTATGCTTTCTTGTCTCAAATTCTATTCATGCTTATATCACAAACTTTGGACAATTTTTTTGACCCACCGAGGAGGAGCACCTGAGCCACCGATCCATCAAAAGCTTAACTTCCAAAACTTCTAAGTATTTTGGGTCGACCAACCCACTCAACCGGAACCGAAAGCACTTGATTGATCTAGGTTTTCACCGGAAACCGAAGTAAATTTCGGGATCAAGTGTTAATCGCGGGATCCATTGGTGCCACCGAAGTTTTACAATCGGTCCCACCAAAGAAAAGGGTATATATTCGAGGGCAGCCGCTGATTCTTTCTTCAAAACCCCCCCAAACCTTTGCCGGCCGCCGGGTCTCCGGATCCCTCCGTGCCGCCGCTGCCAGGTCTCGCCGTTAACGGATTCTTCACGTCCCAAGAGGAACTCCACCAAGTTAGGTGAGTTTGTCTCTCGGTTCAAACTCCGATTCTATGCACGATTGGTTTGCCTAGCATCTTGCCAGTTTGAGATCTTCCTATCCAAAGATTAGTTTTAGAACGAAATTCGGAAAAGTTTTAGGTTAGGTTTCCAAACACACTCTGGACCGATTCTACATTCTCGATGACCGAGGCCTCCCAGAGCACCTTTCGCCAACGAAGGTTTGCAAATCGGGGACCAAATGAGGATTTAGTGAAACCCTAGTGTTCTCGGTAGAAAACCCATTTCGTCCAACCAAAGTGGTGTGAATGGTCTTAGGACACTTCGGATTCAAATTTTAGACTCCCGGGACCAAAATGCATTCTGAAAACCTAAAACTGAAATTTGAACTCATTTTTTTGCAAAATCTTTCAGTTTGATAACTCTTCTATTCCGCCACACCTAATCTATTCACAGGTTGTCACCATGTCGATGCCGGAACCGTAAGGTCCAATCACCAATTGTGAGATTCCGAGGGGCACTAGTCCCGAGGCCGCATTTTTCGATGATGGTGAGAGGACACCAAGTGGTTTGCCTCCCCGCCACCGGCCGTGAAGAAGAAGAATTCGGAAGAAGACCGTTTTATTGCGAGGAAGAGATCACCCGCCTAAGAGGAAAGTGGTTGCCAAAGAGCATCAAGGGCAAAAACCAAGAAAGGCACCAAAAGTGAAGAAATCCACCTGCAAGAAGGAGTATGGAAGAGGAAACATCGAAAGGGAAGAAAACTTCCAAGAGGAAGAGAATTGTATGTAAGCAAATGATGATGATGAGAGGAGGAAGCACCCCAGCCTCCCGGCCTTTGATGGGTGATGCCATGAGGAGCACCTTCAAAGTCTAAGCCATTCTGCTTCCAAAGAAAGGCAGCCAAGCCAAGCCCCCGCCAAGCCCAAGAAAACTGTGGAGAAACATTCCGTCAGAAGAAGAAAGACAATGTGCCACCAAAGCCGATGATGAGGCACCAGAATTAAACTCCCAAACCGCCAATTCACAATGATGCTCATCCTCGGCGAAAACATGAAGGAAAGAAAGGATAAAGGTCTGGCTATGGAGACAAGTGATCCATATGCGGAGGAGAAGGACCCTGACCCAAGGTTCCAACCGAGAGCAAAAGGATTTCTATGAGACTGTGTTATGG
>JAHHZJ010004524.1:0-17176 GCA_021437245.1 Aegilops speltoides | reverse complement strand
TCAGAAAGAATGATGATTTCCACCGCATAAATTGTCGAGGGTTCCGAGAATCAAATTCTTCATTGATTTCTTCACACTTAGATTGTTTTCTTCATTGAGGGAACAACGCTTTCATGTGTTTCACATCTAAGTCATCAATTATGCATAAGGGTTAGGATGTGTTCCTTTTCAAAGAACATTCAAGATTCTAAGATAATTAGCTCACACCGAACTTGCTAAATCTCTTCTCATCCAAGGGCTTGGTGAAGATATCGCTAGTGTTCTTCCTTCACATGCTCGATGGAGATATCACCCTTCAACACATGATCACGAAGAAAATGATGACGAACTGGATGTGCTTAGTCTTCGAAAGTGCTGAATCGGGTGTGAGCAATCTTGATGGCACTCGTTGTCGCAGAGGAGAGGCACATTCTTCACGCTGACGCCATAGTCCTTGAGGGTTTGCTTCATCCAAAGCGCTTGAGCACAAGATGACCCAAAGAAGAATATATTCAATTTCAAGAGAGAAAGGATACAAGCCTGCTTTCTTCGAGGACCAACACAAAGATCGTCCGAGAAATGACAAGTGCCGATGTTGACTTGCGGTCCACACGAGTCACCAAAGATAGTCGAGTCGTAATATCCAATGAGATCAAAAGCAGAGCCCTTGGGGTACCATAATCCTAGTGTTGGTGTGTGAGCTAGATATCAAGAATATGCTTCACAACTTTATGGTGTGATTCTTCTGCAAGCTTGAAATCGGGCACACATGCAAACACTAAGCATTATATCCGCCTAGATGCACATAGGTACAATAAGAACCAATCATGGAGCGTATACCTTGTGATCAAGTCAGCACATTTTCATCGGCATAGATGACCATTTGTGGGCATAGGAATTTTGACGCTTTGCAATCTTGCATGCCGAATTTCCTCAAGACATCTTTGAGGTATTTCTCCGAGATATGAATATGCCATTGTGTGCCGATTAATTTGAAGACCTAAGAAGAATTTCAACTCTCCCATCATAGACATTTGATATTCTTCACTCATCATATAGGCAAATTCATCACTATATCGCTGGTTAGTACAGCCAAAGATAATATCATCAACATATATTTGGCACACAAACAGTTCACCATCATATGATTTAGTAAATAGAGTAGGATCGAGTGAACGTGTGAAGCCATTCTTCACGAAGAATTCCTTCACAGTATCATACCACGCTCGAGGGGCTTGCTTGAGGCCATAGAGAGCCTTATTTAGTCTCAAGACTTTGTCGATTCTTGGGATCTCAAAACCGTGTGTAGCCTTGAGCTACTAGTCGTGCCTTATTCCTCACAACGAGGCCATTTTCATCTTGCTTGTTGCGTAGATCCACTTTGTGCCAATGATATTATGCTTGGAGGATCAAGCGATCACCAATTCCTGACATTGTTCACTCGAATCGATGTAATTCTTCTTGCATAGCCTGAATCCACTCCCGCCGAGAATGCTTCATCTACCTTAGTGGGCTCTGAGATAGAGACAAAAGCATAGTGCCCACAAAAGTTAGATAAGTGTGAGGCTTTTGAGCGGTGAGAGGACTCGTGCGCGATGTCATCAATGATCTTCTCCACTTGCACTTCTTTTGCAACACGTGGATGAGTTGTTTGTCGCCGAGGATTTTGATCAGCATTTTCTTCAAAGACCAATTTCCTCATCATGTTCTTCGTGCATCACTCGACGCTCTTCACGTAACAGAATGAATTCTTCACCGATTCTTCAATAGGAATGACATCCTCGCTGCTTTGTGCTTGATAGCATCCTCAGTGCTGGTTCATCTAACACAAAGGTAGGTGCTCTCTTGAGCCATTAGTTTTCATCGAATCCGACATCTACAAAGGTCAACAATCTTGTGAAGAACAATGTTGAAGACTCAGAGGTGTGCGAGTCCTTCCGTAACAAGCATAAACCTTCATGTGCTTTCGGTGCAAATTTAGAGTTGTGGTGAGGATCTCTAATCCAACATTTAGCAATCAAGACTTTGAAATAACTTACATTGGGTTTCTTGTCGTGAGGAGTTCATATGCCTTCTTGAAGAATTTGTGAAGATATACTGCTGATGATGTGGCAAGATCAATTTGTCAATCCAAAACGCCGAGGCCTTTGTATTCATCAGCATATAGAGCCATCTCAACAAGAGTTCTGTTTTGCGCCCACGACGCCATTTTGCCGAGGAGTATAAGGAGCAGATAATTCATGAGTAATACCAAGTTCATCAAGATAGGCATCAAGACCAGAATTTTGAACCGGCCCATTGTCACTTCGATATGCTTGATCTTCACACCAAAGTTGGTAAGCCCTCGAGGAAAATCGCTTGAAGACTTCCGCACTTCATGTTTGTAGGCAACAATGTACCCATGTATATCGAGAATAATCATCAACAATGACAAAACCATATAGAGATGCATCATTAGTGACCGCTGAATAATGATTAGGTCCAAGAGGTCCATGTGAAGCAATTCAATGGACGAGTAGTGGTCATGATAGTCTTCGTGGATGCTTGGCCTTGGTCATTTTTCCGCTTCACATGCTCCGCATAAGGATCCTTGAGGAATTTGACATTCTCAATGCCAATGACATGCTTCTTCTTCGAAGCGTGTTCAAATTCCTCATGCCCGCATGACCAAGTCGTCGATGCCATAGCCAGCTTTCCGAGGCTTTTTGCAAGTAGACACATGGCTGGTTGTGGTCCTCAGAGAAATCAACAATATACGATCTCCTCTCCTAAAGCCTTCAAGACTTTGGAATTGTCAGCCATAATCACAACACACATGATATTTGCCAAAGACAACAACCATATCAAGATCACAAAGCATTGAGATCGACATGAGATTGTATCCTAAGGATTCAACAAGCATGACTTTGTCCATGTGCTTATCCTTAGAGATAGCAACCTTACCAAGACCCAATACCGACTTTTGCCTTTGTCAAGCAAATATGATATGCTTCAGAGGTGACGGTGATAAAGGAGCATCCATCAATAGATTCTTGTCACCAAATATGTGATTTGTACACCCACCATCGAGGACCCATTCAGTGGTTTTGGGTTGATCATCCCGCAGATGAATTAGTGTAACTTACAATCTCATATGCTTCATCAGAAGAATATGATATCAAGTTCATCGATGAATTTCATCAAGCAATAAATGATATAGCAAGAGGAGGACGGTGAAATGAAGATTCATTTCATCATGATTCTGCCTAGGCCCTTTCGATGCATATTGTCGCCTCAAAGAAATTCTTCAGACGCTCGAGCACGCCCGAGACCTGACTTCGAGAAGAGATTAGTTCTTTTTCTTCACCACCCACATCTGGAGGGGTGGCAAAGAGTTCATCATCCCATGAGCACCATGTGAGAAAGGTGGCAAAGATGCCAAACCATTTCGCTTAGCATTGAGGGGTTAGGTAAGCATATGAATAAGCGTAGTAATTCTTCGAGGACTTATGAACATAATGGTTTGAAGAATAATGCACATATTCATAGCTCCTTAGCTTTCCCTCGAGATGATTTGTTAGCATGATAATAATCATATGAGGACTTTGATCCAGCTTGAGGAATTTGATCCTCGTGAAGATTTGGTCCATTGAGGATTTGGATCCATATGAAGAATTTGGTCCATATGAAGAATTTGATCGGGGTTCCTTCACCGGTGGTGTCATAGGACATTCACCAAGACTTTCAAAGGGAAACCCAAATTTTTTCATAGGGGAACGCTCTCAGCTTAGTGCCAACATATCTAGCAAATACTTCACCATTCGATTTTTGAACAGTTTATAGTTGAGTCAAATGACTCATCAAGAATGAGGAGATTCAATGTAAAGGATAGATGGATCAACGGGTCCTTTGCCGAACCCATGAGGTTTTGGGATACCGCCGTTTCCAATATGTTCCATGATTCGCTTCTCTCAAAGGCAATACCTCTTTCCTAGGGTTTCTTGAGGATCTGCTGAGCACATCACAAAGTGTCTGATGCCCTTGAGGCTTTTGTAAAGCTTTTGTACAATTCCTTCACCCTCATTGTTAGTGATATAGCAAACCTCGTGAGGAATTAGTGATAGCAGAGGCGATGAAGAATTTGTAACATTTGAAGCATTTAACATTCAGTGAAGAATTAGCGTTCAGCTCAATGCACTTTAACATGAGGACAAATTTTCCCGAGAAGTTGATTTGTTGAGTAATGAATCGCCCCCTCAAGATCTTCATAAACTCTTAGCTTTCAAGATCCGCTTTCTTTGAATAGCTTCAAGAGAAAGCTTTCATTGTCTTGTTTTCGAAATTCATAAGAAAGTTTTCATGATCGTATAAAGAGAGTTATGATGACCTTGAAGGTTATCATACTTAGACAAGTCTTGATTTTCAATCGTTTTTAGGCGATCCATTTCTTCACCCAACATATCATCACTTTTATCTAGCATGTTTTGAACTTTTCAAGAGCCCGTTGTTGTTTCCAAACAATTTTAGCAAGTTTAGAGTAGCTAGGCTTAAGATCCTCATGATTCATTTTCACTAGAATCGAGGAGTTTATTTGAACCTTAGCGCTTTTGCCATGAAGCAATAGGTGGAGCGACCATCATTATCTTCATCGTTTGTTGGGAATCAATTTCTTCAAAGGTTGAAGATGGACTTGCCGACAAAGAAAGAACGCCGATCCCACACCTACCGATTCTTCGATCTTCCTTTCATCATTTTCCCAGATTCGCTTCAGAGTCCATTCCTGCCAATGAATGCCCGAGCTTTTGAGCTGCCTTCTGTGAGATGAAGACTTTGATGGTTTTGAAGACAAGATTTTGATGATTTCTTCTTCTTCATTTCATCGAATCGAGTCCTTGTATTTTTCTTCTTCATTTCTCCCACTAAGGACAATCTTGAATTAGTGACCGTTTCTTGCATTTTGCAAAGTCTTCTTTTAGTCACCGGATGAAGAATCACTTCCCTGAGGGTTTTCCAAAGACCACGCCTTGTGAATTTCTGAATTTCTTCACAAGGAGAGCTAGATCCTGCTCGCCTTCAGATCACCAAGGCTACTACCAATCCTCACATTGAGTCGACAAACCTTGGCCTTCGGCACGTGGTTTGCCATAGTTGAGCCAAGAGATCTTTCAAAAGTCGAACTCGTGAGTGTTAAGCCTTCGAGGATATGCAGGATCAAGTGACTTGTAGTCGCCCTTGTATCATCCCCCAGTATCAAATGAGGAATCGTATTTAGGCTTTTCACTACTTCATGGTCGGATGTTAGTGGCACCGAGGGCTTGAAGCTCATTTGAGATGTCGAGGCGATCGGTTTGTAACATTTTCATTGTCGAAGTCTTTTGAAGGGTTGAAGAGATTTCAAGAACATCAACTCGAGAGTCACGCTGAGTTGAGACCCTTCATTTACTTTGGAAGCCTATCCCGATAAGCTTGGCGCCCCAAAGCACTCACTCTTCCATACCGCCCTTGCCGACAAACGTATATTCTTCGCTGAGAGTCGAGTTGTTTGAATCTCTTCAAAAGAGCCGGTTTCAAAGGAGGGGACACCATTTTCCACAACATACCGTAGATCATTATCATTGCCTCAAGATGCATCCCATCTTTTCTTCCAAAGAGGGATAGTCCGCTCCATCAAAGGTAGGACACCCACCGAGACCTTGATCATACCCCATAAATAACTAGAACCGTGGTTAAACTAAAATCACATAACAAGGGAGTTTGCTCGATACCAATTGAAAGTGTTTATATCGACTAGAGGGGGGTGAATAGGATTTTTATGAAATTTTCACCGAGGAATTTGCCGGAGGAAATTCCTTAGCTAAGAACTTTGACTTAAACTGAGTAACATAACAGAACACACATACGATGATGAAATGAAGACTAGAAAGAGTAGTAAGCGAAAACAGGGATAACAAGATGAAGAAAAGATCAAGAAATTGAACCGAGGAATTGTAAAGTCTTCACCAAAGTCTTCGCACGATATGAACAACATGCAACACAAAATGAGGAAATGATGAGTTGAGGAAATAGAACCCCTGAAGACAATGATTTGAACCGCCCAACGCCCCGACGCCGTTGAGCGGCCAGATTTAAACTAGGACACACCCCACACCCGCCTCGAGCCTAACTCAGACACCCCCTCACCAGATTCTTTGAACTAAGACACGCAGTCGGCCCAATCACTGTGGTAAGTCCAGTGACTTCCAAACCTTCAAGATTGGTCACTCCATCCACAACCTCTTGATTCTAGACCTTGACCCTAACCGGGAAGAAGCATGCCTTCAAAGGTAAAAGCCGATGCTCAATCACTTAGGGGGGGGTTGGTTTTGATTTTCCTCACTTGATGATTTTCCCAAAGTCCCTGAGGATGGGTTGCTCCAAATGACAAGTGTCAAGTTCTTCTTGAGCAGCCAACCACTAGTGGTTGTAGGGGCCTATTTATAGCCAAGGGAGCAGCCCAATGATAAGACATAAATGCCCTTCAATGATATGACCGTAGGTGGATAAATATTTTGGTCCACCCAGAAAAGAACGGCGGAATTTACTTTCAAAGTCCTCGTTATCATGTTCCATGTAGGCAAACCCCTCGAATTTTAACTCCCGGGCCAGAAGTACGACTGTAAGAACTGCCTCCACATCAAGAATTTGAGAATCGATGAGATTTCCAAAGGCTTCACTGGGATTGGTAGGTGTAGGATTTTGAGTTGAGTCACATGGAAATTTTTCCTTAGTATTTCCCTTTTTAACAAGAACGTTTTCCTATGACTCAAGAAAGAGAAAATGAAACTAAAAACAAAAGTCTTCAGCTCAATTCCTCAAATGAATATCAAGTCTTCATGGTCACACCAATTTTTCACTTTCAAAGTCTTAAAGTTGAATATCAAAGTCTTCAAAAGAACTTCATTTTAGGGTCGATTTTCCAAATATAAACCCCAAGACTTATAGACCTATGTACACTTAAAACGACCGCCATTTAACCTATAAGTCTTCAATACACCAAAATCACTAAGGGCACTAGATGCCACAACGGGCGAAAAACCGGGCTCAACTAAAGTTGGAGAACCGACACCCGCCCACCTATGTGCAAAGCACCCAGGAAACCGCCTAGAAGCCCAAACCGCTTGGCCCCGCCACTCCAACAACCAACCTATGACATGCTAAGCGATGACTTTATCGCCCAAACCACTTGTGTTCTACTGCATATAACATCTAACATAAACCAACTTTGATGCCACGTTGGGGAACAGAATATCAAAAATTCCACGCAACGCAAGATCATGGTGATGCATAGCAATGAGAGGGGAGTGTTTTATGTACCGGAGACCAAAGGCGCAGCACAGCTTATGTAGTCGATTTTCACGACCAACCGATCCATGTACCGAACGAGACCTCCGGAAGCAGACACGCTCACCATCGCCCCACAACTTTGATCCACAAAGCTTAGGAGAGTTCCCGATGAAAGGATGACGTGTCGATGATGTATCACGAAAGGTTCGCCAAGCACGCCACGATATTACCGAGGTGGAATATGGGGGGGGCACCACACACGGGATAGATCAAGATCAACGGTCTAGAGGGCCCCTGCCCCCGGAATAAAGGAGGAGGAGGGGAGGGCGCCCTCCCAAGGGCTCCGGAGGAGTCCTATCCCACCGAGGTAGGATTCCCCCTTCCAAGTAGTAGGAGTAGGAGCAAGGAAAGGGAAAAAGAAGGAAGGAAGGATCCCCCTAGTCCCCATTAGGCCTTGAGGCGCCGCCCTTCTTTCCCAAAGCCCAATAAAGCCCATATATCCCTTGAATTTCGAATCCCTGATGAAAACCAATCACTTGAACTTTTCCGATGTCCAAATAGTTTCCAATATATCACTTTGTGCCTCAACCATTTCGGACCTCGCATGTCCCGATTCATCCGGACAACTACCTTTTGGTACATCAAACACATAACTCATAATATAAATCGTCACCGAAGGTTGGGGACCCTTTACGGGTTCAAACTAGTAGAATGCCGACACATCTCCCAAAATAACCAATAGGAACCCGATGCCATATTTTCCCGATATTCTAAAGGTCTTTACTAAACCGATAACAACATAGTGTTCTTTGTCATCGGATGTTACGCCCAAGATTGACGCCGATCTCAATACCTAGTTCAATCCACGAAAGTCTTTTACTTTATGTAATGCATCATCCCGCAACTAACCATTTATCACATTGTTGCAAGGCTTTGTGATGTCATTCCAGAGTGCCCGAGATGCCTCTTACAACCGGAGGACAAATCTAAAAATACCAACTCAACAAGTACCTTCAAAGACACCTAGAAAGCACCTTTATAATCACCCAACATGCAGACGCTTTAGCACAAATGTTCCTCGAAATGGAGTTGCATAATTATAGTCAAGGAACATGATGTTGGAAAGCAATAGCAAATACTAAACCATCTGCGTTTCAATGGGTCAAGTCAATCACATCATTCTCTAATGATGTGATCCCTAATCAAATGACAACTCATGTCTATGGCTAGAAACTTAACCATCTTTGATTCAACGATAGTCAAGAGAGGCATACTAGTGACACTATGTTTGTCTATGTATTCACAATGTTATGTTTCCTTTATACAATTTAGCATGAATAATAAACATTTATCGAAATAAGGAAATAAAAATAACGATTATTCCTAGGCATTTTTCCAAATATAGGGGTGAAGAAAACAAGAAGGGGACCACAACATGGCCACAAGCCTAGGGGGCCCCCGAGCTTTAGGCCCCGCCACCCCTCGTGTCCATCTTCTATTATATGAAAGGTTTTGACTGAAAAAATCTTAAGGAAGTTTTGATGAAGCGCCCTGCCTCGAGGCAACCTGGGCAAAATCAATCTAGGGTTCAAGAGCTTTTCCGGAGAAATTCTTCGAGGGGAAAATGGCCCAAATCATCACCAACCATTCTCATCGGGGGAGGGTTAATTTCATCAACATCTTCACCAACAACATTCCTCTAACCCTAGTTCATCTCTTGTATTCAATCTTGCCCAAAACCTCAAATAGGTCCTGGGTTGCTAGTGGTTGACTACCTTTAGTTGATGCTATTGGTTTATGGGAAATATGCCCTAGAGGCAATAATAAAGTTATTATTTATTTCCTTATTTCATGATAAATGTTTATCATTCATGCTAGAATTGTATTAACCTAAACATGATACATTGTGAATGCATAGACAAAACAAGATGTCACTAGTATGCCTTATAGACTAGCTTGTTAATCAAAGATGGTTATGTTTCCAACCATGAACAAGGAGTTGTTATTTGATTAACAAGGTTCATTAGTAGAATGATCGATTGACATGACCCATTCCATTAGCTTAGCACACATCCTTAGTATGTTCACCGCTTTTATCCATGACTTATACATTCCCCGAATATGAGATTATGCAACCCCGCTTTCCGAGGAACACTTTGGTGCTACCAAACGTCACAACGAATCGGGTGATTATAAAGGGACTAAGGTGTTCCAAAGCGATGTTGGGTTTGGATTTCGAGATTAGGTTTTGTCACTCCATTGTGGGAGGTATCTGCCCTTCGGTAATGCACATCATCAAGCCTTTGCGCACTACAACTAATGAGTAGTTGTGAGATGATGTATTACTTAACGAGTAAAGAGACTTGCCAACGAGATTGAACTAGGTATTGATACCGACGATCAATTCGCAAGTAACATACCGATGACAAAGGGAACAACGATGTTGTTATGCGGTCTGACCGATAAAGATTTCGGAAATATTGGAACCAATATGGGCATCCAGGTCCCGCTTTGGTTATGACCGTGAATAGTTCTAGGTCATGTCTACATTGTTCTCGAACCGTAGGGTCCGCATAAGGTTCGGGATGCTTATTATGAGTTTATGTATTTTGATGTACCGAAGTTCGAGTCCCATGTGATCACGACATGACGAGGAGTCTCAATGGTCGAGACATAAAGATTGA
This sequence comes from Aegilops speltoides, assembly GCA_021437245.1. Taxonomy (NCBI): domain Eukaryota; kingdom Viridiplantae; phylum Streptophyta; class Magnoliopsida; order Poales; family Poaceae; genus Aegilops; species Aegilops speltoides. The sequence continues at coordinate 7,211 of JAHHZJ010004524.1, read as the reverse complement.
TATATTGAAGCCTATGTTTGGAGTTCGAATGGTTCCTAAAACGGAATTTAGGAGTACGGAGGTTACCAACCCCGGAGGTAAATGGGCCCTATGGGCCTTGGTGGAAAGGAGAAGGCAGCCAAGAGGGTTGCGCCCCCCTTCCCTAGTCCTATTAGGACTAGGAGAAGGCCGCCCCCTCTCTCTTTCCTCCCGAACCTATTGATAATTGGGGGGAACCTACCCCAGGAGTAGGACCTGGCCCTCCCTGGCCGCCCCCTCCCCCGCCCTTTATATAGGGCAGGGGGGGCACCTTGGAACACACAAGTTGATCGGAGATCGCCTCAGCGGCGGCCCTCCACCATATTCCACCCTGTTATACCGTCGCTTAGGCGGCCCCCCCGGAAACATCAAGATCGCCACCACCGTCAGGCGACGAACTCTCCCCACACCGCGGATCGAGTACAGGGACGCCATCGAGCGACGGTGTCAAGAACTCGGGGCCGGAGTAACGGCCGATCGGGTTGATCGCGAGGAGAACGACACTACTTCCCTACGCCAGATCGCTCCGCCGGGTCTCAAGGGTATGTAGACAACACTTCCCCTCGCTGCTATACATCACCATGATCTTGGGCGAGGAAAATTTTTGAAATTACACGCCCCCAACAAAGGGTATCGAGCCGGTTTTTTCTTATGGTTTGATGTTTGCACTTAGCAGAACACAAGTGAGTTGTATACATGTCATACTACCTACCAGATGTCATACTTTGTTGCATTGTGAGATGAAGCTGCCTGCACTTGACATTTATCGCCAGAGCGCTACGCGAGACCGGGTTTCACCGCCACGACACCTCGAAGCCGCTTTAAAGGTGACCCAAGGTGCCGCCTCTCTCACTTTAGTTGAACTGAGGTGCTACATACGGTCCTTGAGAAGGTTAAACGGAGTCTATTTGACGAAGTATCGCTGTGGTTTTGATGCGTAGGTGACTGGTTTGCTTAAGCCCGTAAGCAGCCACGTAAAATTTGCAAGTCAACAACAAAGTAGAGGACGCCTAACTTGTTTTTGCGTAGGGCATGTTGTGATGTGATATGGTCAAGACGTGATGCTATATTTTATTGTATGAGATGATCATGTTTTGTAACCGGTTATCGGGCAATCGGCAGGAGCCATATGGTTGTCGCTTTATTGTATGCAATGCAATCGGCTTCGTAATGCTTTACTTTTACACTATCAGCGTTGCAGCGAGGAAGTCGAGAAGCATAAGTTTGGCGAGACGACAACGTCTCGCTACGATGGAGATCATGTCGCACGGTGACGATGGTGGATCATGGTGGTGCCGCAAGATGGAGATCATGAAGCACAAGATGATGATGACCATATCATATCACTTATATTGATTTGCATGTGATGTTTATCCTTTTATGCATCTTATCTTGCTTTGATCGACGGTAGCATTATAAGATGATCTCTCACTAAATTATCAAGAAGTGTTCTCCTGAGTATGCACCTGCTAAAGTTCGCTCGTGCCTGCACACCACGTTGATGATCGGGTGATAAGCTCCCACGTTCATCTACAACGGTGCAAGCCGCTTTTGCACACGCCAATACTGGTTATACTTGACCGAGCCTAGTATATGCAAGATATGGCCTCGAACACGGAGACCGAAGGTCGAAAGCGTGAATCATATAGTAGATATGATCAACATAAGATGTTCACCATTGAAAACTACTCCATTTCACGTGGATGATTTGTTATGGTTTAGTTGATTTGGATCACGTGATCACTTAGATGACTAGAGAGATGTCTTTCTAAGTGAGTTCTTAAGCAATATGATTAATCATCAACTTAAATTTATCAGCGAACTTAGTACCGATAGTATCTTGCTTGTTTATGTTTGATTGTAGATAGATGGCTCGTACGTTGTTCCGTTGAATTTTACGCTGCCTTGAGAAAGCAAAGTTGAAAGATGATGGTAGTAATTACACGGATCGGGTCCAGAATTTGAGGATCATCCTCATTGTTGCACGTAAGAGTTACGTCCCGATGCACCGCTAGGTGACTGTGCTCGCCGCTAATGCAACCGCAGATGTTATGAACGTCCGGGCAGAGCAAAGTCGATGACTACTCTATAGTTCAAGCAGCTATGCTTTTACGGCTTAGAACCGACTTCAACGACGCTTGAACGCCATGGGATAATATGAGATGTTCCAGAGTTGAAGTTAATATTCCAATGTAATGCCCGGATTGAGAGATATGGAAGTCTCCAATAAGTTCTATAGCTGCAAGATGGAGGAGAATAGTTCCTTAGTGAGCATATACTCGTAATGTCCGGTACTACAATCACTTGACACAATTGGGAGTTAATTTCCGATGATTGTGTCATCGACGTAATTCTTCAATCAACGCCACCAAGCTACAAAGGCTTCGTGATGAACTATAATATGCAAGGGTTAGTAAAGACTATACCGAGCTTCTTCGCAATGCTAAAGGTCAAGGGAGGTAGAAATCAAGAAGGAGCATCAAGTGTTGATGGTCAATAAGACCACTAGTTTCAAGAAGAAAGGCAAGGGAAGAAGAAGGAATCTCAAGAAGAACAATGCAGCAAGTTGTCGTCAGAAGAAACCCAAGTCTCCGACCTAAACCTGAAATCGAGTGCTTCTACCGCAAGGCGTATCTGGTCATCGGAAGCGAACCGCCCCAAGTATTTAAGGATAAGAAGGATGGCAAGGTGAACAAAGGTATATGTGATATACATGTTATTGATGTGTACCTTTACTAGAGCTCTAGTAGCACTGGGTATTTGATATCGGTCTTCGTTGCTAATATTTGCAACTCAAACACAGGACTACGGATTGCTTAACACCGCAAAGGACGAGGTGACGGCGCGTGGGAAATGGTTCCAAAGTCGGCGTGATCGCTGGTCGGCACGCTTACCTCTACATCTACCTTCGGGATTAGTTTTAGACCTCAAATAATTGTTATTTGCCGCCCGCTTGCGAGCATGAACATTATATCTGGATCTTGGTTTGATGCAGACGGTTATTCATTTAAATCTGAGAATAATGGTTGTTCTATTTATATGAGTAATATCTTTTATGGTCATGCACCCTTTGAGGAGTGGTCTATTTCTTATGAATCTCGATAGTAGTGATAAGGTTATTATATTCATAATGTTGAAACCAAAAGATGCAGAGTTGATAAATGATAGTGCAACTTATTTGTGGCAATCGCCGCTTAGGTCATATCGGTGTAAGCGTATGAAGAAACTCCATGCCGATGGACTTTTGGAGTCACTTTGATTATGAATCACTTGGCATCTTGCGAATCGTGCCTCATGGGCAAGATGACTAGAACACCGCTTCTCCGTACTATGGAGAGAGTTTGATTTGTTGGAAATCATACGTATACATGTATGTGGTCCAATGAATGTTGAGGCTCGTGGATGATATCGCTATTTTCTCAATTACAGATGACAAGCAGATATGGGTATATCTACTTAATGAAACATAAGTCCAAACGCTTTGAAAGTTCAAAGAATTTCAGAGAAGTTGGAAAATCATCGTAATAAGAAAATAAGTTTCACATCTCGATCGTGGAGGTGAACATTTGATACGAAGTTTATCTACATTGAAACAATGCGAATAGTTTCCACTCACGCCCACCCAACAATTGCCAACGTAATGGTGTGTCCGGCCGAATGACTTACTAGATATGGTGCGATCTATGATGTCTCTTAGATTTACCGCTATCATTTTGGGGTTATGCTCTAGAGACGACCGATTCACACGAATAGAACACCGTCAAACTGCTGAGACAACACCTTATGAACTGTGGTTTAGCAAGAAACCAAAGTTGTCGCTTTCTAAAGTTTGGGGATGCGATGCTTATGTGAAAAGCTTCAACCCGATAAGCTCGAACCCAAATCGGAGAAATGTGTCTTCATAGGATACCCAAAGGAGACAGTTGGGTACACCTTCTATCACAGATCCAAGGCAAGACATTCGTTGTTAAGAATGGATCCTTTCTAGAGAAGGAGTTTCTCTAAAGAAGTGAGGGAGGAAAGTGGAACTTGATGAGGTAATAGTACCTTCTCCTTACTTGAAAGTAGTTCGTCGCAGTAAACCAGCTCGAGACACCTACACCAAGTAACGAGGAAGTTGATGATGTTGATCATGAAACTTCGATCAAGTTGCTACGTAACCTCGAGATCAACCAGAGTAAGATCCGCACTGAGTGGTACGGTAATCCTGCTCGAAGTCATGCTACTAGATCATGATGAACCTACTAACTATGAAGAAGCGATGGTGAGCCCAGATTCGAAAATGGCTTGAGGCCATGAAATCTGAGATGGGATCCATGTATGAAAACAAAGTGTGGATTCTGGTGACTTGCCCGAGGGTAGGCAAGCAATAGAAAACAAGTGGATCTTCAAGAAGAAGACCGACGACGGTAATGTTATCGTTTATAAAGCTCGACTTTGTTGCAAAAGGTTTTCGACAAGTTCAAGGGATTGACTACGATGAGACCTTCTCACCAGAAGCGATGCTTAAGTCCGTCCGAATCATGTTAGCAATTGCCGATTTTATGATTATGAAATTTGGCAAATGGATGTAAAGACCGCATTCCTGAATGGATTTCGAAGAAGAGTTGTATATGATGCAACCGTAAGGTTTTATCGATCCAAAGGAGCTAACAAAGTGTGCAAGCTCCAATGATCCATATATGGACTGCAAGCATCTCGAGTTGGAATAAACGCTTTGATAGTGTGATCAAAGATTTGGGTTTGTACTGCACTTTTGGAGAAGCCTCAGATTTACAAGAAAGTGAGTGGAGCTCAGAGCATTTCGATCTTATATGTGGATGACATATTGCTGATCGGAAATGATATAGAATTTCGGATAGCATAAAGGGATATTTGAACAAGAGTTTTCAATGAAAGACCTCGTGAAGCTGCTTACATATTGGGCATTAAGATCTATAGAGATAGATCAAGACGCTTAATTGACTTTCACAAAGCACATACCTTGACAAAGTTTTGAAGAAGTTCAAAATGGATCAAGCAAAGAAAGGGTTCTTGCCTGTTACAAGGTGTGAAGTTGAGTCGACTCAATGCCCACCACCGCAGAAGATAGAGAGAAATGAAAGATGTTCCTATGCTTCAGCCATAGGCTCTATCATGTATGCAATGTCGGTACCTGCACGATGTGCCTTGCTATAAGCCCAGCAGGAGGTACCAAAGTAATCCAGAGTGGATCATCGACAGGTCAAGAACATCCCTAAATACCCGAAAAGGACTAAGGATATGTTTTCAGATATGGAGGTGACAAAGAGCTCATCGTAAACGGTTACGCTGATGCAAGTTTGACACCGATCCCGACGATTCTAAATCGCAGATCGGATACGATTTACACTAAACGGAGGAGCTGCACTGGTGCGCTTCTAAACAAAGCGTCAGAGGATCTACATGTGAAGCGGAATACATAGCAGCTTCGAAGCAGCTAATGAAGGAGTCTCGATGAAGGAGTTCATATCCGATCTAGGTGTCATACCTAGTGCATCGGGTCCAATGAAAATCTTCGTGACAATATCGAGCAATTGCCTTAGCAAAGGAATCCAGATTTCACAAGAGGACCAAGCACATCAAGAGACGCTCAATTCCATCCGGACTTAGTCCGATCGAGACATAGAGATTTGCAAGATACATACGGATCTCAATGTTGCGACACTCGCTGACTAAGCCTCTTCCACGAGCAAAACATGATCAGCACCAAGACTCCATGGGTGTTAGAATCATTACTATGTAATCTAGATTATTGACTCTAGTGCAAGTGGGAGATCAAGGAAATATGCCCTAGAGGCAATAATAAAGTTATTATTTATTTCTTATTTCATGATAAATGTTTATCATTCATGCTAGAATTGTATTAACCGAAACATGATACATGTGTGAATGCATAGACAAAACAAGATGTCACTAGTATGCTCTATTAGACTAGCTTGTTAATCAAAGATGGTTATGTTTCCTAACCATGAACAAGGAGTTGTTATTTGATTAACAAGGTCACATCATTAGTAGAATGATCCGATTGACATGACCCATTCCATCAGCTTAGCACACGATCGCTTAGTATGTTGCTACCGCTTTTATCCATGACTTATACATGTCCTCGAATTATGAGATTATGCAACTCCCGCTTGTCGGAGGAACACTTTGGTGCTACCAAACGTCACAACGTAATCGGGTGATTATAAAGGAGTACTACAGTGTCTCCAAAAGCGTATGTTGGGTTGGATTTGAGATTAGGTTTTGTCATCCGATTCTAGAGGTATCTCTGCCCTCTCGGTAATGCACATCATCGCCTTGCAAGCACTACAACTAATGAGCTAGTTGTGAGATGATGTATTACGAACGAGTAAAGAGATTTGCCGTAACGAGATTGAACTAGGTATTGATACCGACGATCGAATCTCGCAAGTAACATACCGATGACAAAGGGAACAACGATGTTGTTATGCGGTCCGACCGATAAAGATCTTCAGAGAATATGTAGGAACCAATATGGGCATCCAGGTCCCGCGTTGGTTATCGACCGTGAATAGTTCTAGGTCATGTCTACATTGTTCTCGAACCGTAGGGTCCGTGACGCTAAAGTTACGGCGATGCTTATTATGAGTTTATGTATTTTGATGTACCAAGGAGTTCGAGTCCCGGATGTGATCACGACATGACGAGAGTCTCGAATGGTCGAGACATAAAGATTGATATATTGGAAGCCTATGTTTGGAGTTCGAATGGTTCCGAAAACGGAATTTACGAGTACCGGAGGTTACCGAACCCCCGGAGGTAAATGGGCCACTATGGGCCTTGTGGAAAGGAGAAGGGCAGCCCAAGAGGGCTGGCCCCTTCCCTAGTCCTATTAGGACTAGAGAAGGGCCGCCCCTCTCTCTTTCCCTCCCGAACTTAGTCGACTAGATTGGGGGAATCTACCCCGGGGAGGACTCCTGCATGCCGCCTCCTGGCCGCCCCTCCCCGGCTCCTTTATATACGGGGCAGGGGGCACCTGAACACACAAGTTGATCGTGAGATCGCTTCAGCCGTGGCGCCCTCCACCATATTCCACCTTTATACCGTCCGCTTGAAGCCCCGGCCCCGTGAAACATCAAGATCGCACCACGCCGCGGCGACGAACTCCCCGACACTGGCTGATCGAGTACGGGGACGCCATCGAGCTG
>JAHHZJ010004516.1:0-19519 GCA_021437245.1 Aegilops speltoides | reverse complement strand
TTCAGCTAAGGCGATGTACCGCCAAGCCTTGAGAAATTTGGACCCCACGCCAGGTATCTTGTCCGCTCAATCTTTCTTTCTTTTTCAGATACTCGCATTAATAATAGTTTAAATAATGTTGGTGTATTTATGGGAAAGAACGGTAAAGAAATTAAATTGTCTATTGGGGCACTTAAACACATGGAGATTGGTTGTTTAAAGGTTTCTCCGAAGTGTAATAACACCCTACCTAACCCCGAAACCGAGGAGGATGATGAAGCGGATGCCAAATATGATGGTCCCCTAGTCTCCCACTTGGTTGGTGATATTACCGAGGTTGGTTTGGATGACGCAAGATCTGGGTCCATGTTTTCTGACTTCACATCATATTTGCGGAAATCAAAATCACAATCCTCTAAAAAGAAACAAAAAACGCCGAAGATGGCGAAAAATTCCACACCAATCCGAATTTCCACATGAGAGGCATGTTTTGGAATAGCAGAGGTCTCTCAGACTTGGCTAAACATAAACACGTCGGTGATTGTGTGCGAGAACACGAATTGGATTTTGTGGCAATTTCCGAGGCTGGTAAATGTGACTTCCACCCGCACGTCCTCGATCATCTATCTGGTGGTTTCGACTACACATGGCATAGTTGTCGGTGTACTAAAGTAGGGGTACCTTAGTACCCCGAACTTGTGCACGGCAACAGAAGACTCTGACGGCGAGGCTTGCCGGGCGCCCGCCAAGATCCTCCGCCATTCCTATCTTATCGCCATTCAAGAACAAAGCATCAACTAAGAAGACAAGGCCCCAGAAGAGGAGCTTGCCGAAGTATAAGGCCCCGCAAGAGGAGCTTGCCGAAGGATAAGACCCCAAGAAGAGGAACTTGCCGGAAAGCCAACCAAGACACTTTAGAAAACTTGTCGCAACGCTCGCTGCTGCCCGCAAGGCCCGGCGAGCGCAAGCTTGCTGGTGCGACAAGACAACGGCCGCAAGCAAGGCACTTGCGCTGCAAGGCTGCCACTCGCACTCCAAGCTCCAGCCAAGATCCAACGACGTGTCACCCTGTGGCCATCCCAGAGCACGTGGCGAGGCGCAGGCAGCCATGCGGTGCGAGGTGGCAAGAGAAGTCGACAAGGAGGCCATCGTGGCGATCGGTGGCGCCTAACGGCCGCTTCCTTGCAATCGCTAGCGACCGGATGGGCATTAAATGCCCTTGTCCCCGCCGCCGAATTAGGTAGGGGACACTGCTGGACATCGCTGTACCAACTCGCGCTTTACCTTTCTACCCTCTTTCACGCCCACTGTCGCGACCCCTTAGGCTATAAAAGGAGGCCCATGCGACGTCAAGGGGTTCAGAATTTCGGTTCCACAGCCGACTCATTCAAGCACTACAACACGCCACACCCCGAAAGCAAGAACAAAATACAAACACAAAGCAGCAGGAGTTTTATCTCCCGAGAGCTCCGCCGGGTAAAATCTCCCCGCTGCTCCCGCTTTGATCTGCTCTCAAGGTGCCCCTCCGCCTCCCTTGTCGGACAAGAAGGGGCCCCCGCCCCATAGGTGTTCGTGTTCTACGTAAACTCCACGACATCTTTGGCGCGCCAGTAGGGGGCGCCGAGGTCGTATGCGTACTGATCCGCGGCTCGCGCCACATCAAGCATCTTCATCAACATGCCACCAAGAAGAAAACTGGAGGTAGCCGCCCGCTCGCGACCGCCCTACCGCCACCGAGCAACAGCGGTGGGTGGACGCCATGAGAGGAGCGGCACCGGGGGACTCACATCGCCACCCGCTTCCAAGGACAAGGCCCCTCAAGGTTCAGCGTCAGACATCCACCGCACCCTCCTGTGAGCTGCAAGATCGACAACGCCACGGCGCCTCGGGCGCCGCGCTCGCTGGAGCAAGGCTGCTGGTGGGTCGGGACGCTCAAGGTCAAGATGCGCCGCCAAAGACGCCGGGCATGAGCTGCGCGGTCACCTGACGAGATGTTGCCCTTCTAACACCACAGAAGTTTGAGCATGTCACGCACCTCGCCGCCCACCACCGCCACCCAAGACTCAGAGGAAGCGCCGCCCGAGCCCAGCTATTTCTAGATTACCCTCCAAAGGCGATAAGATCGATGATCGAGGGCCGCTTATCTATAGCCTCATTGGCTTCGCTTAACGCCGACAAGCCCCGCAACGAAGCACGCCAAAGCCGCTGCAAGGCGCCAGCGGAAGCCGGTGGCGATAAGACCGGCGGGTGCCACCACTGCACTCCCCGCCCGGCGGCTAAGATCGCCGACTCGCGGGCCAACTCGACGCCGACTCCACCGCTGTTGCCGGATCCGCGAGCTCGCCGCGATCAACACCACGCTCTCCAAGAACGACGACACGAAGACGCCAGATCGAGATCGAGCGCAAGAGAAGCGCTGCCAATCTGACCAGCGCTACTGGGCCCGCTGTCGATATGCATGCGCCAGGGAACCAGCGACTTGCGCGACGCTGCAGGTTGCCCGCGCTCACCCGTGAGCTGCGGCAAGTCCAAAGGCCCAAGATCAAGAACTTGCCGTGACGCGTTCGAGAAGTACGATGGCAGGATACATCCGCCGGAGTTCCTCAAAGATCTACACCATCGCGTGCAAAGCCGCCGGAGGGCGCGACGAGAAGATCCTCGCCAACTACTTACCGCGGTGCTCAAGCCCAACGCCAAATCTTGGCTCATGCACTTGCCGGACAACTCCATTTCTTCGGGGCGGATCTATGCCATCAGCTTTGTCGGCGCTTTCACGGGCGCCACAAGCCCCATGGCCAGAGAGCGACCTTCATCTCGCCGCCCGTAAGGAAGAGAACCCCCGCAAGTACATACAGAGATTCACCCAGCAAAGTGCCAAGCAACATCTCAGATAGTACCACCGCCGCCAGCTTATCAGCTGCTCCATCGAACGCAGCGAACCGCAGGATGAGGGAGGAGATGGCGATGTGCAAGATCAGAGATGTCAGCGAGCTCTATGCTCTGGCCGACAAGTGTGCACGGGCTGAGGAGGGGAGGAGACTCCCCGGAGAAAACGCAGGAGCAGAAGGATCTGACAGTGAGGAAGATGCCCCTCCGGCAAAGAAGAACCGGAGGTGGAAGAACAGAAAGAGAAAGGCTAAGGATCTGCTAGTTGTCGAGCATTCCGGCAGCGGAGGCGGCTCCGACAAAGCCAAAGCCGGAGACTCCGGCGAGGCCGTGGTGGTCGCCGACAAGCAGTGATGGCTCCGCAAGCAATATTGCAAGATCCACCGCACTAAGGGCCATGATCTCCAAGCCTGCAAGAAAGTTGAGCAGATGGCGGAGCTACGTAAAGCTGAATACGAAGCGCCAGGACAAGGAGAAGGCCCGAAGGTGGCGGGGATCCAGCAAGAAGCTTCCCGCCGGAAGGGCGCTGGCAAGGCCAAGCCGCTGCAAGGAGACAGACTCTCCCGTGGTCGCGATAAGGACTAAGACGAAGAAGAGGATGATGAAATGGAGGAAGATGAGGCCGACGCACCAAGAGTTTCGTAAGGCAACAGAGGTGAAGGCCGACGGCGGTAAGCTCGCACACCTCGCACCGCCAACTCAAACAATGGGCGCAGGAAGTGAATGCAGCAGAACCATCCGCTCAATCGCGTAAGCCTCTAAAGTGGTCCAAAGACGCCTATCATCTTTGATGTTGAAGATCACCCCGATCGCATCATCGGCTCGGGTGCTTGCCGATGTTGGTTTCGCCAACCATCCGCAACCTCAAGGTCACAAAGATGTTGGTTGACGGCGGGCCGGCTCGAATCTGATTTCTCCGCAGGCTCAAGAAGCTCCAGATCCCCGACAAGAGCTCAAGAGACCGTACCTTTCAAGGAATCAACCCGGAAGGAGCAAGCCAAGGGGAAGATCACATCGCCAAGGACTTTTGGCAGCGAGCTGAATTTCGTAATGTAGAGAGTCACGCTTGATGTTGCTGATTTCCCATTGCCTTACAATGGGATTCTTGGCCGCCCAGCCGCCAAGTTCATGGCATCCTCTCACTACGCCTACAATGTGCTCAAGATGCCTGGTCCGATAAGTGTTATTTCTGTCCATGGCGACAAGAAAGATGCACTTATCTGCGCCGACAAGATCTACCGGAAGCAGCAGCCGCAGCAGTAACACAAACCACTTGCCGCCAAGCTCCTGGGAAGAAGAAGGCCAAGTCCGCAAGAGTAGCTCGATGCCCACTACGGCAAGCGCACTTCTTCTGAGTGCTGCGCCACCGCCGAGGACACACCATCGAGCTCCACCGCAAGTGCAAGAAGGCAAAGACAGCTTCACCAGAGACCAAGAAAGTGGCCGCTAAAGAGGACAAAGATCGGTGGTACCTTCACCATCGCTGCACGCTTTGACCCTAAATAGGAAAGCGCCAGCTGCTTTCTCATGGCAAATGTCGATGTGTTTGCATGGCAACCATCCGACATCCCCGTGTTCCTGTGGCAGTATTGAGCACCACCTTGCCGCTCGCCCTCACGCATCGCACCCACAAGCGTAGAGTCGAAGCAAGCAGAGCGCCAAGAGTTCATTGCAGAGGAGATCAAGAAACCGGAAGCAAAGAAAGTTCTGGTCCGAGGAGTACTCCATCCAACGTGGTTAGCTAATCCAGCTAGCCGTAAGCGCAGCAAACGGGAAGTGGAGGCTTTGTATTGACTTCACCGATGTTAATAAAGCTTGTCCCAAGGATCCATTTCTTGCCGCCGATTGACCAGATTGTCGACTCCACAGCAGGATGCGATCCGCCATTCCTTGATGCATACTCAAGATATCATCGATCTTCATGGCGTAAGAGGATGAAGAGAAACCACATTCATTACTCCATGTGGCATGTACCGCTTCAGACGGATGCCTTCGGACTAAAGAATGCTGGTTCAACATTTGCAAGAGTAGTCAACATGCTTTTGAGCCACAGCCTGCACGTAAATGTAGAAGCTTACATGGATGACATAGTGGTCAAGAGCAAGGACAAAGAAACTTTGATCCAAGATTTGATGAGACTTTTGCAAATCTACGCAAGGTCAATCTCAAGTTGAACCCCGAGAAGTGCGTGTTCATAGTTCCTTCCGCAAGCTTCTCGGTTCTTCGTGGTCCCGAGGGGATTGAAGCCAATCCCGACAAGATCAAGGCCATCAAGCGATCGAAGCCCCTGCCGCCAAGGATGTGCGGCTTGCCGGCTGTGTTGCTGCTCTCAATAGGTTCATCTCTAAGTTCGCTGAGGCTTCCGCCATTTTTCAAGATTTTGAAAAGGCAGGTCCAATGAAATGGACTCGAAGCGGAGGCTGCGCCACAGACTTGAAGAGATACCTATCCTCTACTCCAACACTTGTCGCACCTAAGCCACAAGAGAAGTTGTCGCTATATCCGGCGGCAACCAATCAAGTGGTTAGTGATGCGTTAGTTGCGGAGAGGGAAGCGGATGATGAGCCAGCGGCCGCAGCAAGCGAGTCCAGCGACAATGGCTGCTGTGGGGCTTCCCCGACAAGTTCTCGCCCGGCAGGATGGATCTGTGAAGTTGCCGAAGAAAACAAGAAGATGGTGCAGCGGCCATTTTTTGTCGGCCTCTTCGCAGGGGCTAGATCAAGGTACTGTGTGCGTAGTTGCCGCCTTCTCATGGCCTCGAGGAAGCTGCGCCATTACTTTCAAGCACATGAGGTCACAGCTTGTCACCGCTCGCTGAAGAGGATAACGCAGAATCCGTAAGCAAAGTGTGATTGTCGAGTGGGCATCGAACTGCCGAGCTTTGGCCTCAAGTTTGAGAGTACCTCAACTATCCAGAGCCGAGCATTGGCAGAATTCATAGCGAGTGGACGCCAACACCGATGAAGAAACTCCGGAGAAGAGCATCCCGCCAAGGAAGCTAGCAAATAATGGATCATGTACTTTGATGGTGCCTTCTTCGCGTAGGCGCCAAAGGCGGCGCATTACTTGTCGCCCCCACCGAGAGCACCTCAAGCACGTGATCCAAATGCACTTTCCCAGGAGCAAGCAACAAACAATACCGCAGAGTATGAAGGCTTGCTTGCCGGCTCGTAATAGCAATGAGCTTGGGATCAAGAAGCTTATTGTCGGGTGACTCGCAGCTTGTCGTCCGGCAAGTAAACAAAGATTATCGAGTCCGCTGATGGAAGCATACATTGATGAAGTGAGGAAGCTAGAAGAACATTTTGACGGCCTACAGATGGAACATGTTCCAAGAGCTCGAATGACGCTGCGTATGGATCACAAAGTGTGTCAGACTCAAGTTACCTGTGGAACCAGGAATTTTTGTGCTCAAGCTGACTCAGCCATCTCGTAACACCATCAACTAGACAGAGCAAAAGAGAAAGTTGGTCACCGAGACTACTTTCCGCAGAGCCCCCGAGCCGCCGCCAAGAAGGTCTCCGTGATCAACACAAAGTGTTGAGGAGCGCCCGCTCCGACAAGCCCTAGGGTTTGTTTCATTGAAGCGACGCCCCGACAAGCCGTGTCCCGACACGCTTGCCGGGAGCATCACGCCCCAAGCAGGTCCTGCATCCTGCCGCCAGAAGCGGATGTTCTCGCAGCAGCATTCGCGCTTTTAGTCTTGTCGCCGAGCCACAGTTCTCAAGCGTGGCACAGCAGATCGCCCATTTCCTTTAGACAGAGAACTTCCCGAGGAGCAAGAAGCAGCAGAGAGTAGCCCAGCAATCAAGTATGTACCAGTTTGTCGATGACATACGTACATGTAAGAAGATTCAACGGAGTGAAATTGAAGTGCCTCTCCCCGGAAGATGGACAGCGCTGTGGCGGAGATACACGGAGGCATATGTGGTCACCACATTGGCGAAGAGCACTTGCCGCAAGGCTTTCCTAAGCAAGGTTTCTTCAGCCGACAGCCCTCCAGATGCAATTGCACAAGTAACCAAGTGTGAAGCGCAAGGCCCACTCCAAACAGATTCATCAACCAGCTCAAGCTCTCAAACAATCCCTTTATCCTGCCATTTTCGTCCGGGGCTCGATATCTCGCCCTTCCCCGAAGCTGTCGGGGCTTTGAGTACTTGTATGTTGCAATCGACAAGTTCACAAAGTGGCCTGGTGGAACCAGTGAGGAAGGTGACAGAGACACCGCAATAAGTTCTTCAGTCAATTGTTTGCCGCTTCGAATCCCTTAATAGGATCATCACCGACAATGGCACACACCACAAGTCGCACCTTCATGCAAGACGCCCAAGATCTTGGCACCAAGATCTGCCGCTTCGCTGCTCACCCGAGAAGCAACGGTCAAGCGGAGAGGGCAACGCCAAGCGTCGCTGGCTCAAGACCGTAACTTTCGACGAGCTGCACAAGTCCGGAAGAAATTGATCGAGCATGCCGCCAGGGTTCTTGGTCAATCAAACGACACCAAATCGAGCCAACGCCGCACACCCTTTGCTCTTGTCTATGGAGTAGAGGCAGTTCTCCCCACGGAACTCGTGATAACGGATCGCCGAAAGTGCTTGCTTATGATGAGCTTGAGCAAGAGCAGCTGTGGCAAGACGACGCTGCTTCCTCGAGGAGGATCGCTCGTTGCCAGGCGAAGCTGTTCGCACACAGAAGCTTTTTGCCGCTATCATAGCCGCAGTTAAGGCCAAGCTTCGAGGAAGGCGACCTTTGTTCTTCGCGTGTTCAATCCGCCAAGAATTCCAACAAGTTGACGCCAAGTGGGAAGGCCTCTTATCGGGTGAAACGAGTCACTAGGCCCGGCGCCGTCCGGCTTTGAGACCAAGATGGCATTCCGTGAGCAACTCCCGAACATAGAGCATCTTCAAGTTTTACCGATAAGGCGCCGGTTGCCGCCCTGCTCGCAACCACCTTTTGTACAAGCCTTGCCGCTGTTGCATGTAACCCTTTGTACAAAGTCGGGCGCAGCTCTGCTGTGTGAATAAAGTTTATGTGCCTTGCACATCTTGTCAAATTTAATGCATCTTTTTTTTTGCATCTATATCCGACACTTTGTGCAGCACTTACCCCGGTAAGCAATAGCTAACCTTAAGGTTCAGATCATTATTTTCTTCTTCTTCTCAAAGAAGATTCCTCCACCCACAAGTTCACCGGGGAGGGGAAGATAAAGGTGTGGACCAAAGGCCGCTCAAAGGAATCTAACCTTGCCGGGACGCAGATTTACGTAAAGCTAAGTTGCCAAAGTTTGAGCATAGTCAGTTTAAATTTTTTTAAGTTATATTCCTTGAACGTCCGTGCCTTTGTATGGAAAACCCTCGCGGGAGGAATCGACTGCGGGTAAGTTGCGCCTTGATTTGTTTTCGAGTCCGCTTCAACAATACAAGTGAGCTGCAACTAGCCCCGACAAGGTTTTGTCGGAGGCAAGACCGCCAGCCGGCTGTTGATGTTCCGCGACTTCAGCAAGTGTGCTTATGCCGCAAGTTCCTCAAAGCGTAGGGTAAAAGCATACAAGGGATGTAACAGAGTAAAGGATATAACATAGCAAGCAGTACCCAGAATAAAGTTATATTACAAGAATGACTTATTGTGGCACTGACTAGATTGTTCTCATAACTGAAATGGCAGCGTAGGAAAAGGGAGAAGAAGGGTGGCCTAATCCACGCTGGCCATGTCAACCCTCCCCGACCTCATTCACCTTGTCCACAATGGTGCGATAATGGCCTTGAGTTCTTCAAGAGCAGCACCACCGCAGCTTCTGGTGACACGGGTGAGGTCGATGCTCGGGTTGGGAAGAGTATCTTCACCAACACCTTCTCCAAGACCCTGTGGCAGATCACCACGACTCCGGGCCAGCTTCTTCTGGATCCTTTCCCGAGCTGGCTGGAGAGCCGCCACCACACCCTTGAAGAAAAGCGTGAGCTTGGCGCTGGGCTGAGATTTTCCTCTGGAATACCCAAAGCCCGCCAAGTCAAGCTCCGCCAGCCTCGCCGATGGATGCAGTGATGTTGACGAGGCCCTCCGCCCGTGAGCTCCACCGTGGTCTTGAAGGTGTTTTGGTCTCTGCCCTCGCTGCCAGCTCCTCGCTGCCCTTGAGCTCCTTCCTCAAGTCGTTTTCTCGCTTGGCGGCGCGCCCAGCCCCGCCAAGGTGGCCAGCCACCTCCGTGATCAGACTTGAGTCTTTGGCGGCGCTCAGCTCCTGATCTTCTCGCAAGATGGACTTGCAGCTCGCCATGGGCGCTGCATCCTCCATCGCTCGCTCGCTGGAGTGCGGCAAGCTCTTCGCTTTTTCCTTTTCATATCCGCCCAACCGCGCCACCTTCACCTCTAACTCCTTCTGGCGGCCTCAGCCTGCCGCGGCATCCTTCGCCTCCTTGAGTGCCCCGCCAAGTGATTGCTCCTGCACGGCGCAGCCTCTTCGTGGCTGTCCAAGTTTACCTTCTTCAGATCAGCTCACCATCCCGCTTGACAGCCTCGGCGCAAGCTCTCTGCTCTTCGCTTCAGCCTTCTCCAGATGAATGTTTTCGCCTTCGCCGAAGGCGCCCTCCTCAGAATGGACCGAGGGCCTCCTGGTCACACTTTTGAGCTCCTCCGTTTCTCTATGTCAACTCCCACCGCGCGACAAGCGCCCCCGGACTCAAGCTTCGCTTGTCGGGCGCGTAGAGTGACACCAACTTTTGAGCAGCTGCCTCCTCGACTCTGGCCGCTGCCGCTTGGCCTGTCGACCACCGCCAGCCCAGCAGAGGCGTAGTTTCCTCACAAACTCCTCCTTCCACCGGCGCCTCGAGCTCGACGCCTGGAAGCTTGATGTATACGCCGCCTTCAAGCACGCCTACCGGCTGGGGCTCGAGCTCACATCAGCGGTGGAGGGGTCGGCGGACGGTGCAGCGCCTTGCGCCTCCCGGCCCTCCGGTCGCTGGCAGCAACCGCCGGACTTCGCCAGCCATTTTTCTGGCCAAAGAGCCTTGGCGGCCTCGTCGGGCGGGCTCATCACGCTGCCTCTTTCTCGCCGCGGGCGACATCTTCAGAAGCACAGGCGCGCTCCTTCTGGAGGCCTCGGTATCCATCGGGTTCATGGAGAGGGGATCTCAGGATAGGAAGAGGGAGGAAAAGCTACCAAATATCCAAAAGAAGAAAGAAGATCAAAAGAAGAACCCAAGGGAAGATTCCCACAAGAAGGGTTACCTCAGGCTGGCTCCGGACTATGGGCTCCTCCACCAGGGCTCACTGTTCCACCTTGCCGGGACCCTCCTTCCGGGAGCGATCCTTGTCGGAGAATCGCCTTTGGCGGCGAGGTCAGTAGACAAGACCTCCGGTCGGCCTCCGTTGCTCCCTCGTGGGCTTGTTCTGCTCCTATACAAATGAGTCAATAATCAAGGTGTCAAGAAAGAAGAAGCACCCATGCGCCCACACAACAGAAGTGAACCAAACACTTACGCTGGGCTGTGCTGGGGTTGCTGCGAGGAGAAGGAACTGGGTCCGTTAAGGTGGTCTCGGACGTATCTTCTGGTCAGCCACAGCAGATCGCCCTCGATGTCAACCAGAGGGACCTTGGCCTCTTCGCCGCCTCTCCGCCAAGGTCCCAAATAGGGCAGGAATTCAGAGAGAAGCAAATCGATACAAGATAAGCAACAGAAGGATCAAAGAAAGACAAGTACAGAAGAAGAAAGTTTTATTCTCCTCCTCCTCCTCCTCTTCATCACATCGAGCTCAGCGCGAGAGGTCGAACTCCGGGTACCTCTCTCCGCTGTGTGGCGGAGGAGTAGGCTCCTCCGTGTTTGCCGAGGGTTACAGCAGGATCAGCGTGGGCGGCCCGGGAAGACCCTCGGCCAGCCACGGGCTGCTCGGGACCCTCCCCACAGCAATCGGATTTCTGCCTGGGCGTGGAGCGGTCCCACGGCGCCAAGCTGCTGCTGGTCGGCTTCCTGCTCCTCGCCATATCTCCAACTCGACGGAGGCGCCTTCTCGTTGGAATTAGGCTGCGCCGGGGTTCCGCCTGGCGCAAGCTGCTCGAAGACGGCTGGCCGCCGCTGCCCCGGGCTGGGCTCGCCGCTGACCTTGCCCTCGCCATCGACTTCTTCGGCAAGATCTTCCCGGTCCGGCAAGGCTTGCCGCCTCAGCCAGATCCGCCTGCCAGCCAGCGGAAGCTAAACTTCGTCATGCGCCGCCGCTAAGCCGCTTCTTCCCCGGGCGGCGATATACAACATCTTGTTTTCGTGGTGGCGCGGTGAGGAGCTTCGCCGGTCGAGTTGATCGCCACCTCCGCTGGGTTATCAAAGAATTGTCGCACGACTTCGGGCGGCAGGCTCTATCCAGTTGCACTTATCCCGCGGCGAAGTCGCGACTCGGCATCATTATACATGCGATCGCTACTGGGAATTGTTGCACAAGGGGACGACACCTGCGGCAACTTGAACCACTCGTGGTTGGCGCTGCGCTTGAACATATCCTCAAGATCCCGCCGAGCTCCCGTAACGGTGAAGTTGAAGTTGAGGCTGACGCAGCTCATGATATCCGCTGGCCGCCAAACAGCCAGCGGGCCTCCCCTTCGCAGAGGGCGACGCGACGCGAAGGAAATCACGCCACCACCACCATCATAGGAGCCCCATGTGCTCGAGCCGGAGGATCGGTGGTGGCAATTTCAGCTTACGTCAGCCCCGCGACAGAGAGCGCCCAAGCCGCTGCCACGCACCACCTGGGTCTGGCGTAGCCTGGTGAATGTTTGCGGATTGGCATCACAGATCCAGCACCACTCCGCCCTCCACTTGTCCCACTTGTTGCGGAGCTCACCCGTCAAGTACACCTCCTTCATGCCCATCCGGGAGGTCCAGGCGATTCCACCGGCCAGTGGCTCCCCTTTCTCGGCCCGGGGGGAGAAATAATGACGAAAAAGTGCGACATTGGGGAGGATGCCAACAGTTCTCGCAGAGGTAAAGCGAAACCGCCATTGTCGAACGGGCGCTGGGGGTGAATCGAGAAGATGAAACCCGAGGTGTTCATGATGTCGTGAGAGAAAATTGGAAAAGGTGGGCAGAGCCCGCAATAGAAGAACATAGGAAAGAAGTAACCCTCTCGGGGCACCTCTCACGATTTGGAGGCCTCAGCCGAGCACCGCGCAGGCGCGGATGCGCCTGCCTCCGCCGACTGAAGAGGTAGAACTCTCCCGCAGCGCCTGCCGGCAGCTCGGGAGAAAAGCGCTTGCTTAAGAGCAGCTAAGCCTCAGCCACCTCGCTGCCTTGCCAGCCGTGCAGTTTCGCAGCCCTTCCCGGTCTTCGAGCCATGGCGAAGTGTTGGGGAACATAGTAATTTCAAAAAATTTCCTACGCACACGCAAGATCATGGTGATGCATAGCAACGAGAGAGAGAGTGTTCTACGCACTCTCGAGACCAAGCGAAGCGCTGACGCAATGTAGAGGAAGTAGTCCGACGCCCTCCCGGTTCAACCGATCCAAGCACCGCATTCGGCACCTCCGAAGTTCTTGACACACGTGACAGCTCTATGACGATCCCCGATCTCCGATCCAGCAGAGGCGTTAGGGGAGTTCCACAAGACGACGTGCAGGACGATCTTGATGTTCTCTCTGTCAGCAGGCTTCGCTTAAGCACCGCTACAATATGACCGAGGTGTAATATCGTGGAGGGGGCACCGACACGGCTAAGGAACGATCTCAATGATCAACTTGTGTGTCTAGGGTGCCCCTACCCCGTGATATAAAGGAGGGAGGGAGGAGGTGGCCGCCCAAGGGGGCGCCATAGGGAGGGGGAAACCTACTCCAAGTAGGTTTCTCTCCTTCCTAATCCAAGTTGGAGGGGAAGGAAGGAGTAGTAGTAGGAAGGAAGAGGGGAAGGAGAAGGAAAGGGGGCCGCCCCTTCCCACCCGATTGGGCTTGGGGGCGCCCTTGCTCCTTCTCCTTCCTTCCAATAGGGCCCAATAAGGCCCATATACTTACCGGGGTTCCGAACTCCTGAGCTCCGAGATATTCCCAAACTCTCCCGAACCTTTCCGTGTCCAAATATATCCATCCAATATATCAATCTTTATGTCTCGACCATTTCGAGACTCCTCGTCATGTCCGTGATCACATCCGGACTCCAACAAACTTCGTACATCAAAATACATAAACTCATAATATAATTGTCATCGAAACCTTGCTGCGCGGACCTACGGTTCGAGAACGATGTAGACATGACCGAGACACGCCTCTGGTCAATAACCAATAGCGGACCTGGATGCCCATATTGGTTCCTACATATTCTACGAAGATCTTTATCGGTCAAACCGCATAACAACATACGTTGTTCCTTTGTCATCGGTATGTTACTTACCCGAGATTTGATCGCCGATCCAATACCTAGTTCAATCTCGCATCGTAAGTCTCTTTACTGCTCCGTAATACGCCATCTCATAACTAACTCATTAGTTACATGCTTGCAAGGCTTAGGTGATGAGTATTACCGAGAGGGCCCAGAGATACCTCTCCGACAATCGGAGTGACAAATCCTAATCTCAATTATGCTAACTCAACATGTACCTTCGAAACACCTGTAGTACCTTTATAATCACCCAGCTTACGTTGTAGACGCTTGGTAGTACCCAAAGTGTTCCTCCGCAAACGGAGTTACACAATTCATAGTTACGTGAACATGTATAAGTCATGAAGGAAGCAATAGCGTATACTAAACGATCAAGTGCTAAGCTAACGGATGGGTCATGTCAATCACATCATTCTCCTAATGATGTGATCCCATTAATCAAATGACAACACATGTCTATGGTTAGGAAACATAACCATCTTTGATTAATGAGCTAGTCAAGTAGAGGCATACTAGTGACTATATGTTTGTCTATGTATTCACACATGTATCATGTTTCCGTTAATACAATTCTAGCATGAATAATAAACATTTATCATGATATGAGGAAATAAATAATAACTTTATTATTGCCTCTAGGGCATATTTCCTTCAGTCTCCCACTTGCACTAGAGTCAATAATCTAGATTACATAGTAATGATTCTAACACCCATGGAGTCTTGGTGCTGATCATGTTTTGCTCGTGAGAGAGGCTTAGTCAACTGGTCTGCAACATTCAGATCCGTATGTATCTTGCAAATCTCTATGTCTCCCACTTGGACTTGGTCCCGAATGGAATTGAAGCGTCTCTTGATGTGCTTGGTCCTCTTGTGAAATCTGGATTCCTTTGCCAAGGCAATTGCACCAAGATTGTCACAGAAGATCTTCATTGGTCCCGATGCACTAGGTATGACACCTAGATCGAAATGAACTCCTTCATCCGCACTCTTCATTTGCCGCTTCGTAAGCAGCTATGTACTCCGCTTCACATGTAGATCCCGCCACGACGCTTTGTTTAGAACTGCACCAACTCACAGCCCACCGCTTAATATAAACACGATCCGGTTTATGCATTTAGAATCGTCCCGATCAAGGTCAAAGCTTGCATCGACGTAACCATTTACGACTAGCTCTTTGTCACCTCCATATACGAGAAACATATCCTTAGTCCCTTTCGTGTATTTCAGATGTTCTTGACCGCTGTCCAAAGATCCACTCTCGATTACTTTGGTACCTACCGCCAAGCTTATTGCTAAGCATACGCCGTGTCTGCGGTACACAAGATTGCATACATGATAGAGCCTATGGCTGAAGCATAGGAACACCTTTCATTTTCTCTCTATCTTCTGCAGTGGTCGGGCATTGAGTTTGACTCAACTTCACACCTTGTAGCACAGTGCAAGAATCCTTTCTTGCCTCGATCCATTTTGAACTTTTTCAAAATTTTGTCAAGGTATGTGCTTTGTGAAAGTCCTATTAAGCCGCCTTGATCTATCTCTATAGATCTTGATGCCCAATATGTAAGCAGCTTCACCGAGGTCTTTCATTGAAAAACTTTTATTCAAGTATCCCTTTATGCTATCCAGAAATTCTATATCATTTCCAATTAATAATATGTCATCAACATATAAAACTAGAAATGCTACAGAGCTCCCACTCACTTTCTTGTAAATACAAAGCTTCCAAAAGTCTCAGATAAAACCATATGCTTTGATCACACTCACAAAGCGCTTATTCCAACTCCGAGATGCTTGCACCAGTCCATAAATGGAACGCTGAGCTTGCACACTTTGTTAGCACCTTTTGGATCAACAAAACCTTCAGCTGCATCATATACAACTCTTCTTCTAGAAATCCATTCAAGAATGCAGCTTGACATCCATTTGCCAAATTTCATAATCATGAAATGCAGCAATAGCCAACATGATTCGGACAGACTTAAGCATCGCTACGGGTGAGAAAGTCTCATCGTAGTCAACCCCTTGAACTTGTCGAAAACCTTTCGCAACAAGTCGAGCTTTGTAGACAAAAACATTACCATCAGCCGCCTTTCTTCTTAAAGATCCATTTATTCTCAATGGCTTGCCAATCATCGGGCAAGTCAACCAAAGTCCATACTTTGTTTTCATACATGGATCCCATCTAGATTTCATGGCCTCTAGCCATTTTATGAATCTGGCTCATCATCGCTTCCTCATAGTTCGTGAGGTTCATCATGGTCAAGTAACATGACTTCCGTAATAGGATTACCGCATCTCTCGTGCGGATCTTACTCGTAGACCCACGAGGTTCAAGAGAAACTTGATCTCAAGTTTCATGATCAATATCATTAGCTTCCTCACTAATTGGTGTAGTTGTCACAGAACCGGTTCTTGTGATGAACTACCTTCCAATAAGGGAGTAGATACAGCTATCTCATCAAGTTCTACTTTCCTCCCACTCACTTCTTTCGAGAGAAACTCTTTCTAGAAAGGATCCGAATTTAGCAACGAAATGTCTTGCCTTCGGATCTGTGATAGAAGGTGTACCCAATAGTCTCCTTTGGGTATCCTATGAAGACACATTCGATTTGGGTTCGAGCTTATCGGTTGAAGTTTCTTCACATAAGCATCGCAGCCCCAAACTTTAAGAAACGACAACTTTGGTTTCTTGCCAAACCACAGTTCATAAGGCGCCGCCTCAACGGATTTTGATGGTGCCCTATTTAACGTGAATGCGCCGCCTCTAAAGCATAACCCCAAAACGATAGCGGTAAATCGGTAAGAGACATCATAGATCGTACCATATCAAGTAAAGTACGACACGACGCTCGACACACCATTTCGCTGTGGTGTTCCAGTGGCGTGAGTTGCGAAACTATTCCGCATTGTTTCAAATGTAAACCAAACTCAGAACTCAAATATTCTCCTCCACGATCGATCGTAGAAACTTTATTTTCTTGTTACGATGATTTTCCACTTCACTCAAATTCTTTGAACTTTTCAAATGTTTCGATTTGTGCTTCATTAAGTAGATATACCCATATCTGCTCAAATCATCTGTGAAGGTGAGAAAATAACGATATCCGCCACGAGCCTCAACATTCATCGGCCACATACATCTGTATGTATGATTTCCAACAAATCTGTTGCTCTCTCCATAGATCCGAGAACGGTGTTTTAGTCATCTTGCCCATGAGGCACGGTTCATAAGTACCAAGTGATTCATAATCAAGTGATTCCGTAAGTCCATCAAGATGGAGTTTCTTCATGCTTTTTATAATCGATATGACCTAAACGGCAAGTACACAAATATGTTGCACTATCATTATCAACTCGCATCTTTTGGCTTCAACATTATGAATATGTGTATCACTACTATCGAGATTCAATAAAAATAGACCACTCTTCAAGGGTGCATGACCATAAAAGATATTACTCATATAAATAGAACAACCATTATTCTCTCGATTTAAATGAATAACCGTCTCGCATCAAACAAGATCCAGATATAATGTTCATGCTCAACGCAGCACCAAATAACAATTATTCAGGTCTAAACTAATCCCGATGGTAGATGTAGAGGTAGCGTCGATCGCGATCACATCGACTTTGGAACCATTTCCCACGCCAGATCGTCACCTCGCCCTTAGCTAATCTTCGCTAATCAGTAGTCCTTCGCTTCGAGTTGCAAATGTTAGCAATGTAACCAAGATCAAATACCTGTGTGCTATCGAGCATTAGTAAGGTACACATCAATAACATGTATATCACATATACCTTTGTTCACTTTGCCATCCTTCTTATCCGCCAAATACTTGGGGCAGTTCCGCTCAAAGGTCCAACTGGCTTGCAAGAGAAGCACTTCGGGCCAGTGCTTAGGTCCGACTTGGGTTTCTTCTCTTGAGCAGCAACTTGTTTGCTGTTCTTTTTGAAGTTCCCTCTTCTTCCCTTTGCCCTTCTTCTTGAAACTAGTGGTCTTGTCGACCATCAACACTTGATGCTCCTTCTGATTTCTACCCGCTGCTTTCAAGATTAAGTAAGAGCTCGAATAGTCTTGTTCATCCCTTGCATATTATAGTTCATCACAAAGCTCTTGTAGCTTGGTGGCGTGATTGGAGAATTTCGTCAATGACGCTATCATCCTAAGATTAACTCCCATTGAATCAAGTGATTATTATACCCGCATATTTTGAGTATATGCTCACCGTAACTATTCTCCTCCATCTTGCAGCATAGAACTTATTGGAGACTTCATATCTCTCAATCCGGCATTTGCTTGAAATATTAACTTCAACTCCGAACATCTCATATGCTCCATGACGCTCAAAACGCGTTGAAGACCCGGTTCTAAGCCATAAAGCATGGCACATCGAACTATAGAGTAGTCATCGCTTTGCTCGCCAGACGTTCTAACGCCGCTGGCCAGATCATCAAAGAGCAGTTCGCACCCAGCGGTGCTTCCAGATTTAACTCTTCTCGGCAGCAATGAGGATAATCTCGTGTTACGGACCAAATTCGTAATTGCTACCATCATCTTTCAACTTTGCTTTCTCAAGGAACGCATTAAAATTCAACTAACCAAAGCACGAGCCATCTATCTACAAACAAACATAGACAAGCAAAATACTATCAGTACTAAGTTCATGATAAATTTAAGTTCAATTAATCATATTACTTAAAGAACTCCCACTTAGACAGACATCTCTAGTCATCTAAGTGATCACGTGATCCAAATCAACTAAACCATGTCCGATCATCACGTGAGATGGAGTAGTTTCAATGGTGAACATCTCTATGTTGATCATATCTACTATATGATTCACGCCGACCTTTCGGCTCCGTGTTCCGAGGCCATATCTCAGATATGCTAGGCTCGCAAGTATAACCTGAGTATTCCGTGTGCAACTGTTTTGCACCCGCTGTATTTGAACGAGAGCCTATCACACCCGATCATCACGTGGTGTCTCAAAGACGAAGAACTTTCGCAACGGTGCATACCGTGGAGAACACTTCTTGATAATTAGTGAGAGATCATCTTAAAATGCTACCGTCCAATCAAAGCAAGATAAGATGCATAAAGGATAAACATCACATGCAATCAATATAAGTGATATGATATGGCCATCATCATCTTGTGCTTGTGATTCCATCTCCAAGCACCGTCGTGATCACCATCGCCACCGGCGCGACACCTTGATCTCCATCGTAGCATCGTTGTCATTTACGCCATCTATTGCTTTACGACTATCGCTACCGCTTAGTGATAAAGTAAAGCAATTATGTATGCTTTGCATTTCATACAATAAAGCGACAACCATATGGCTCCAGCCAAAGCCGATAACTTCGGTTACAAAACATGATCATCTCATACAATAAAATATAGCATCACGCCTTGACCATATCACATCACAACATGCCCTGCAAAAACAAGTTAGACGCCCTCTACTTTGTTGTTGCAAATTTTACGTGGCTGCTATGGGCTTAGCAAGAACCGTTTACCACGCATCAAAACCACAACGATAGTTTGTCAAATAGACTCCGCTTTAACCTTCACAAGGACCGGCGTAGCACACTCTCGTTCAACTAAAGTTGAGAAACCGACACCCGCTAGTCACCGTGTGCAAAGCACGGCGGTAAAACCAGTCTCGCGAAGCGCACGCTGTAATGTCGGTCCGGCCGCTTCATCCAACAATACCGCTGAACCAAAGTATGACATGCTGGTAGGCAAGATGACTTATATCGCCCACAACTCACTTGTGTTCTACTCGTGCATATAACATCAACGATAAAACCTAGGCTCGATACCACTGCTGGGGAACGAGTAATTTCAAAAAATTCCTACGCACACGCAAGATCATGGTGATGCATAGCAACGAGAGGGGAGAGTGTTGTCTACGCACTCGTGAGACCAAGCGAAGCGCTGACGCAACGAGAGGAAGTAGTCGACGTCTCTCCCGCTCAACCGATCCAAGCACCGCATTCGCACCTCCGAAGTTCTTGACACACGTACAGCTCGATGACGCACCTCGATCTCCGATCCAGCAGAGGCGTTAGGGGAGTTCCACAAGACGACGGCGCAGGACGATCTTGATGTTCTCTCGCCGCAGGCTTCGCTTAAGCACCGCTACAATATGACCGAGGTGTAATATCGTGGAGGGGGCACCGACACTGCTAAGGAACGATCTCAATGATCAACTTGTGTGTCTAGGGTGCCCCTACCCCTCAGATATAAAGGAGGAGGGAGGAGGTGGCCCAAGGGGCGGCGTTATAGGGAGGGGGAAAC
>JAHHZJ010004514.1:0-15798 GCA_021437245.1 Aegilops speltoides | reverse complement strand
GAACGAGTAATTTCAAAAATTTCCTACGCACACGCAAGATCATGGTGATGTATAGCAACGAGAGGGGAGAGTGTTGTCTACGCACTCAGAGACCCGGCGAAGCGATCACAACGTAGAGGAAGTAGTCGACGCTCTCCTCGCGATCCGACCGATCCCGCGCCACATTCGGCGCCTGAAGTTCTTGACACACGACAGCTCGATGACGCCC
Source organism: Aegilops speltoides (assembly GCA_021437245.1). Lineage (NCBI taxonomy): Eukaryota > Viridiplantae > Streptophyta > Magnoliopsida > Poales > Poaceae > Aegilops > Aegilops speltoides. Next base: position 15,590 of record JAHHZJ010004514.1, on the reverse strand, counting down.
TCAGATCCGATCCAGCCGAGTGTCGAGGGAGAGTTCCACAAGACGACGGCGCAGTGACGATCTTGATGTTCTATCAAGGGCTTCGCTTAAGCTTCGCACGATATGACCGAGGTGGAATATGGTGGAGGGGGCACCGACACGGCTAAGGAACGATCCGAGATCAAACTTGTGTGTTCTAGGGTGCCCCTGCCCCCAGAGATATAAAGGAGGAGGGGGAGGTGCGGCCGCCCAAGGGAGGCGCTGCCGAGGAGTCCTACTCCCACCGAGTAGGACTCCCCTTCCTAGTTGGAGTAGGATTGGGGAGGGAAGAGGAAAGCGCCGCCTCCTTGTCCTATTCGGACTAGGGGGGGGGCGCGCCTGCCCCGCCGCCCTCCTCTTCTCCCTCGAGGCCCACTAAGGCCCATTTAGTTCCGGGGTTCCGTAACCTCCCTGCATCCTCAGAATTCTCGCTTTCACCCTAACCATTCCAACTCCAAATATAGGCTTCCAATATATCAATCTTTATGTCTCGACCATTTCGAGACTCCTCGCCATGTCCGTGATCACATCCGGACTCAACTTCTTCGTACATCAAAATACATAAACTCATAATAACCGCCATCGAAACCTTGCTGCATGGACCCTACGGTTCGAGAACAATGTAGACATGACCGAGACACGCCTCCGTCAATAACCAATAGCGGACCTGATGCCCATATTGGTTCCTACATATTCTACGAAGATCTTTATCGGTCGATCCGCATAACAACATACGTTGTTCCTTTGTCATCGGTATGTTACTTGCCCGAGATTCGATCGCCGGTATCCAATACCTAGTTCAATCTCGCTACGCAAGTCTCTTTACTCGCTCCGTAATACATCATCTCACAACTAACTCATTAGTTGTAATGCTTGCAAGGCTTCAGTGATGTGTATTACCGAGAGGGCCCAGAGATACCTCTCCGACAATCGGAGTGACAAAACCTAATCTCAAATACGCCAACCCAACATCTGCCTTTGGAGACACCTGTAGTACTTCTTTATAATCACCCAGCTTACGCCAGACGCTTGGTAGCACCCAAAGTGTTCCTCCGTAAACGGAGTTGCATAATCTCATAGTTACAGAACATGTATAAGTCATGGATAAAAGCAGAGCAACATACTAAACGATCGTGGTGCTAAGCTAATGGAATGGGTCATGTCAATCGATCATTCTACTAATGATGTGACCTTGTTAATCAAATAACAACTCTTTGTTCATGGTTAGGAAACATAACCATCTTTGATTAACAAGCTAGTCTAGTAGAGGCATACTAGTGACATGTTGTTTGTCTATGCATTCACACATGTATCATGTTTCCTGTTAATACAATTCTAGCATGAATGATAAACATTTATCATGAAATAAGGAAATAAATAATAACTTTATTATTGCCTCTAGGGCATATTTCCTTCAGCCTCCCACTTGCACTAGAGTCAATAATCTAGATTACATAGTAATGATTCTAACACCCATGGAGTCTTGGTGCTGATCATGTTTTGCTCGTGGAAGAGGCTTAGTCAACGGTTCTGCAACATTCAGATCCGTATGTATCTTGCAAATCTTATGTCTCCCACCGACTAAGTCCCGATGGAATTGAAGCGCCTCTTGATGTGCTTGGTCCTCTTGTGAAATCTGGATTCCTTCGCTAAGGCAATTGCTCCAAGATTGTCACGAAGATTTTCATTGACCCGATGCACTAGGTATGACACCTAGATCGGATATGAACTCCTTCATCCGCACTCTTCATTAGCTGCTTCCGGTTGCTATGTACTCCGCTCACATGTAGATCCCGCCACGACGCTTTGTTTAGAACTGCACCAACCGACAGCCCCTCCGCTTAGTGTAAATACGATCCGTCTCATGATTTAGAATCGTCCGGATCGTGTCAAAGCTTGCATCAACGTAACTGCCATTTATGAGCTCTTTGTCACCTCCATATACGAGAAACATATCCTTAGTCCTTTTCGTATTTCAGATGTTCTTGACCGCTGTCCAAAGGATCCACTCGATTACTTTGGTACCTCCCTCGCTAAACTTATAGCAAGGCACACATCAGGTCCGTACACAAGATTGCATACATGATAGAGCCTATGGTCAAGCATAGGAACATCTTTCATTTTCTCTATCTTCTCGCAGTGGTCGGGCATTGAGTCTTACTCAACTTCACACCTTGTAACACAGTGCAAGAACCCTTTCTTTGCTTGATCCATTTTGAACTTCTTCAAAATTTTGTCAAGGTATGTGCTTTGTGAAAGTCCAATTGCCGCCTTGATCTATCTCTATAGATCTTAATGCCCAATATGTAAGCAGCTTCACCGAGGTCTTTCATTGAAAAACTCTTATTCAAGTATCCCTTTATGCTATCCAGAATTCTATATCATTTCCGATCAGCAATATGTCATCTACATATAATATCGTAAATGCTACAGAGCTCCCACTCACTTTCTTGTAAATACAAAGCTCCAAAAGTCTCAGATAAACCCAAATGCTTTGATCACACTATCAAAGCGCTTATTCCAACTCCGAGATGCTTGCACCAGTCCATAGATGGATCGCTGAGCTTGCACACTTTGTTAGCTCCCTTTGATCGATAAAACCTTCTCGTTGCATCATATACAACTCTTCTTCCGTAAATCCATTCAGAATGCGCTTTACATCCATTTGCCAAATTTCATAATCATAAATGCGCAATTGCTAACATGATTCGGACAGACTAAGCATCGCCACGGGTGAGAAGGTCTCATCGTAGTCAATCCCTTGAACTTGTCGAAACCCTTTATGCATAAGTCGAGCTTTGTAGACAAGAATATTACCGCTACGCCTTCTTCTTGAAGATCCACTTGTTTTCTATTGCTTGCCTACCTCGCAAGTCAACCAAAGTCCATACTTTGTTTTCATACATGGATCCCATCTCGATTTCATGGCCTCAAGCCATTTTATGGAATCTGGCTCACCATCGCTTCTTCATAGTTCGAGGTTCATCATGATCTAGTAGCATGATTTCCGTAACAGGATTACCGCATTACACTCGTGCGGATCTTACTCGTTGATCTACGAGGTTCAGAGTAACTTGATCTCAAGTTTCATGATCAACATCATCAACTTCCTCACTACTTGGTGTAGATGTCTCGTAAACCGTTTCATGCGATTTAACTACTTTCAAGTAAGGGAGAAGGTACAATTACCTCATCAAGTTCTACTTTCCTCCCACTCACTTCTTTCGAGAGAAACTCCTTCTAGAAAGGATCCATTCTTAGCAACGAATGTCTTGCCTTCGGATCTGTGATAGAAGGTGTACCCAATCGCCTCCTTTGGGTATCCTATGAAGACACATTCGATTTGGGTTCGAGCTTATCAGTTGAAGCTTTTTCACATAAGCATCGATCCCCAAACTTTAAGAAACGACAACTTTGGTTTCTTGCCAAACCATAGTTCATAAGGTGTCGCCTCAACGGATTTCGACGGTGTTCTATTCAGGTGAATGCGGCCGCCTCTAGAGCATAACCCCAAAACGATAGCGGTAATCAGAAGAGACATCATAGATCGCACCATATCTAGTAAAGTACGACACGACGCTCGACACACCATTACGCTGTGGTGTTCCGGTGGCGAGTTGCTAAACTATTCCGCATTGTTTCAAATGTAGACCAAACTCAGAACTCAAATATTCACCTCCACGATCGATCGTAGAAATTTAATTTTCTTGTTACGATGATTTTCAACTTCACTCAAATTCTTTGAACTTTTCAAATGTTTCAGACTTATGTTTCATTAAGTAGATATACCCATATCCGCTTAAGTCATCCGTGAAGGTGAGAAAATAACGATATCCGCCACGAGCCTCAACATTCATCGGACCACATACATCCAGATGTATGATTTCCAACAAATCTGTTGTTCTCCATAGTACCGAGAACGGGTTCTAGTCATCTTGCCCATGAGGCACGGTTCGCAAGTGCCAAGTGATTCATAATCAAGTGACTCCAAAAGTCCATCAAGATGGAGTTTCTTCATGCGCTTTATACCGATATGACCTAAACGGCAAGGCACAAATAAGTTGCACTATCATTATCAACTCGCATCTTTTGGTTTCAACATTATGAATATGTGTATCACTACTATCGAGATTCATCAAAATAGACCACTCTTCAAGGGTGCATGACCATAAAAGATATTACTCATATAAATAGAACAACCATTATTCTCTCGATTTAAATGAATAACCGCCTCGCATCAAACAAGATCCAGATATAATGTTCATGCTCAACGCAGCACCAAATAACAATTATTTAGGTCTAAAACTAATCCCAAGGTAGATGTAGAGGTAGCGTGTCGACCGCGATCACATCGACTTTGGAACCATTTCCCACGCCAAGATCGTCACCTCGCCCTTTGCCGTTGTTCGCTAATCCGTAGTCCCTGCTTCGAGTTGCAAATATTAGCAATGTAACCAAGATCAAATACCCAAAAGCTATCATGAGCTCTAGTAAGGTACACATCAATAACATGTATATCACATATACCTTTGTTCACCTTGCCATCCTTCTTATCCGCCAAATACTTGGGGCAGTTCCGCCCAAAGGACTACCGCTTGGCAAGAGAAGCACTCGGCCAGTGCTTAGGTCCGACTTGGGTTTTTCTCCCGAGCAAAGAACTTGCTTGCTGTTCTTCTTGAAGTTCCCTTCTTCTTCCCTTTGCCTTTCTTCTTGAAACTAGTGGTCTTATTGACCATCAACACTTGATGCTCCTTCTGATTTCTACCTCCGCAGCCTTTAGCATTGTAAGAGCTCTGTATAGTCTTTACTAACCCTTGCATATTATAGTTCATCACGAAGCCTTTGTAGCTTGGTGGCGTGATTGAAGAATTCTGTCAATGACACAATCATCCGGAAGATTAACTCCCAATTGTGTCAAGTGATTGTAGTACCTGCACATTCTCGAGTATGTGCTCACTAATGTAACTATTCTCTCCATCTTGCAGCTATAGAACTTATTGGAGACTTCATATCTCTCAATCCGCATTCTGTTGAATATTAACTTCAACTCCTCGAACATCTCATATGCTCCATGACGCTCAAAACGCCGTTGAAGTCCCGGTTCTAAGCCGTAGCATGGCACATCGAACTATAGAGTAGTCATCAGCTTTGCTCGCCAGACGCTCATAACATCCGTGTTGCTCCAAGAAGAAGTTCGCACCCAGCGTGCATCCAGACGAACTCTTCCGGCAGAATGAGGATAATCTCGTTTACGGACCCAAATCCGTAATTGCTACCATCATCTTTCAACTTTGCTTTCAAGGAACGATTAAAATTCAACGGAACAACAAAGACGAGCCATCTATCTACAATCAAACATAAACAAGCAAGATACTATCAGTACTAAGTTCATGATAAATTTAAGTTCAATTAATCATATTACTTAAGAACTCCCACTTAGAAAGACATCTCTAGTCATCTAAGTGATCACGTGATCCAAATCAACTAAACCATAACCGATCATCACGTGAAATGGAGTAGTTTTCAATGGTGAACATCTTATGTTGATCATATCTACTATATGATTCACGCCGACCTTTCGGTCTCCGTGTTCCGAGGCCATATCTCGCATATGCTAGGCTCGCCAAGTATAACCCGAGTATTCTCAAGGTGCAAAACTGGCTTGCACCCGCTGTAGATGGACGAGAGCTTATCACACCCGATCATCACGCGGTGTCCGGGCACGATTTAACTTTGGCAACGGTGCATACCGGGAGAACACTTCTTGATAATTTAGTGAGAGATCATCTTATAATGCTACCGCCAATCAAAGCAAGATAAGATGCATAAAAGATAAACATCACATGCAAATCAATATAAGTGATATGATATGGTCATCATCATCTTGTGCTTCATGATTCCATCTCCAAAGCACCACCATGATCACCATCGCCACCGGCGCGACACCTTGATCTCCATCGTAGCATCGTTGTCGCCTCGCCAATCTTATGCTTCTACGACTATCGCTACCGCTTAGTGATAAAGTAAAGCATTACAGTATGCATTGCATTGCATACAATAAAGCGACAACCATATGGCTCCAGCCAGCTGCCGATAACTTCGTTACAAAACATGATCATCTCATACAATAAAATATAGCATCACGCCTTGACCATATCACATCACAACATGCCCTGCAAAAACAAGTTAGACGCCCTCTACTTTGTTGTTGCAAATTTTACGTGGCTGCTACGGGCTTAAGCAAGAACCAGCCTCACCCACGATCAAAACCACAACGATATTTCACAAATAGACTCCGCTTTAACCTTCTCAAGGACCGGCGAGCCACACTCGGTTCAACTAAAGTGAGAGAGACAGACACCCACCAATACCTTTAAGCAACGAAAGTGCTCGTGGCGGTGAAACCAGTCTCGCAGAAGCGCACGCTGTAATGTCGGTCCGGGCCGCTTCATCTCACAATACCGCTGAACCAAAGTATGACATGCCGGTAGGTAGTATGACTTGTATCGCCCACAACTCACTTGTGTTCTACTCGCAAAACATCAAACCATAAAAACCTAGGCTCGATGCCACTGCTGGGGAACGAGTAATTTCAAAAATTTCCTACGCACACGCAAGATCATGGTGATGTATAGCAACGAGAGGGAGAGTGTTGTCTACGCACCCTTGTAGACCCGGCGAAGCGATCACAACGAGAGGAAGTAGTCGACGCTCTCCTCGCGATCCGACCGATCCCGCGCCATATTCGCGCCCGAAGTTCTTGACACACGACAGCTCGATGACGCCCTCAGATCCGATCCAGCCGAGTGTCGAGGGAGAGTTCCACAAGACGACGGCGCAGGACGATCTTGATGTTCTATCGCGCAGGCTTCGCTTAAGCTTCATGACGATATGACCGAGGTGGAATATGGTGGAGGGGGCACCGACACGGCTAAGGAACGATCCGAGATCAAACTTGTGTGTTCTAGGGTGCCCCTGCCCCAGATATAAAGGAGGGAGGGGGAGGGCGGCCGCCCAGGGAGGCGCTGCTGAGGAGTCCTACTCCCACCGAGTAGGACTCCCCCTTCCTAGTTGGAGTAGGATTGGGGAGGGAAGAGGAAAGGGGCGCCGCCTCCTTGTCCTATTCGGACTAGGGGAGGGGGCGCCCCACCCCGGCCGCCCCTCCTCTTCTCCCTCGAGGCCCACTAAGGCCCATTTAGTTCCCGGGGTTCCGAACCTCCTGATTCCAGAAAATCCGATTTCACCCGAACCATTCCAACTCCAAATATAGGCTTCCAATATATCAATCTTTATGTCTCGACCATTTCGAGACTCTCGCCATGTCCGTGATCACATCCGGACTCAACTTCTTCGTACATCAAAATACATAAACTCATAATAACCGCCATCGAAACCTTGCGCATGGACTTACGGTTCGAGAACAATGTAGACATGACCGAGACACGCCTCCGTCAATAACCAATAGCGGACCTGATGCCCATATTGGTTCCTACATATTCTACGAAGATCTTTATCGGTCGATCGCATAACAACATACGTTGTTCCTTTGTCATCGGTATGTTACTTGCCCGAGATTCGATCGCCGGTATCCAATACCTAGTTCAATCTCGCTACGCGCAAGTCTCTTTACTCGCTCCGTAATACATCATCTCACAACTAACTCATTAGTTGTAATGCTTGCAAGGCTTCAAGTGATGTGTATTACCGAGAGGGCCCAGAGATACCTCTCCGACAATCGGAGTGACAAAACCTAATCTCAAATACGCCAACCCAACATCCGCCTTTGGAGACACCTCGTAGTACTCTTTATAATCACCCAGCACGCCAGACGCTTGGTAGCACCCAAAGTGTTCCTCCGTAAACGGAGTTGCATAATCTCATAGTTACAGAACATGTATAAGTCATGGATAAAAGCAGAGCAACATACTAAACGATCGTGTGCTAAGCTAATGGAATGGGTCATGTCAATCGATCATTCTACTAATGATGTGACCTTGTTAATCAAATAACAACTCTTTGTTCATGGTTAGGAAACATAACCATCTTTGATTAACAAGCTAGTCTAGTAGAGGCATACTAGTGACATGTTGTTTGTCTATGCATTCACACATGTATCATGTTTCCTGTTAATACAATTCTAGCATGAATGATAAACATTTATCATGAAATAAGGAAATAAATAATAACTTTATTATTGCCTCTAGGGCATATTTCCTTCAGCCTCCCACTTGCACTAGAGTCAATAATCTAGATTACATAGTAATGATTCTAACACCCATGGAGTCTTGGTGCTGATCATGTTTTGCTCGTGGAAGAGGCTTAGTCAACGGTCTGCAACATTCAGATCCGTATGTATCTTGCAAATCTCTATGTCTCCCACCGACTAAGTCCCGATGGAATTGAAGCGCCTCTTGATGTGCTTGGTCCTCTTGTGAAATCTGGATTCCTTCGCTAAGGCAATTGCTCCAAGATTGTCACGTAAGATTTTCATTGACCCGATGCACTAGGTATGACACCTAGATCGGATATGAACTCCTTCATCCGCATCTTCATTAGCTGCTTCCGGTTGCTATGTACTCCGCTTCACATGTAGATCCCGCCACGACGCTTTGTTTAGAACTGCACCAACCGACAGCCCTCCGCTTAGTGTAAATACGATCCGTCTCGCGATTTAGAATCGTCTCGATCGTGTCAAAGCTTGCATCAACGTAACTGCCATTTATGAGCTCTTTGTCACCTCCATATACGAGAAACATATCCTTAGTCCTTTTCGTATTTCAGATGTTCTTGACCGCTGTCCAAAGGATCCACTCGATTACTTTGGTACCTCCCTCGCTAAACTTATAGCAAGGCACACATCAGGTCCGTACACAAGATTGCATACATGATAGAGCCTATGGTCAAGCATAGGAACATCTTTCATTTTCTCTATCTTCTCGCAGTGGTCGGGCATTGAGTCTTACTCAACTTCACACCTTGTAACACGTGCAAGAACCCTTTCTTTGCTTGATCCATTTTGAACTTCTTCAAAATTTTGTCAAGGTATGTGCTTTGTGAAAGTCCAATTGCCGCCTTGATCTATCTCTATAGATCTTAATGCCCAATATGTAAGCAGCTTCACCGAGGTCTTTCATTGAAAAACTCTTATTCAAGTATCCCTTTATGCTATCCAGAATTCTATATCATTTCCGATCAGCAATATGTCATCTACATATAATATCGTAAATGCTACAGAGCTCCCACTCACTTTCTTGTAAATACAAAGCTTCTCCAAAAGTCTCAGATGAACCCAAATGCTTTGATCACACTATCAAAGCGCTTATTCCAACTCCGAGATGCTTGCACCAGTCCATAAATGGATCGCTGAGCTTGCACACTTTGTTAGCTCCCTTTGGATCGATAAAACCTTCTCGTTGCATCATATACAACTCTTCTTCCGTAAATCCATTCAGAATGCGCTTTACATCCATTTGCCAAATTTCATAATCATAAAATGCGCAATTGCTAACATGATTCGGACAGACTTAAGCATCGCCACGGGTGAGAAGGTCTCATCGTAGTCAATCCCTTGAACTTGTCGAAACCCTTTATGCATAAGTCGAGCTTTGTAGACAAGAATATTACCGCCACACACCCTTCTTCTTGAAGATCCACTTGTTTTCTATTGCTTGCCTACCTCGGCAAGTCAACCAAAGTCCATACTTTGTTTTCATACATGGATCCCATCTCGATTTCATGGCCTCAAGCCATTTTATGAATCTGGCTCACCATCGCTTCTTCATAGTTCGAGGTTCATCATGATCTAGTAGCATGATTTCCGTAACAGGATTACCGCATCACTCGTGCGGATCTTACTCGTTGATCTACGAGGTTCTCAGAGTAACTTGATCTCAAGTTTCATGATCAACATCATCAACTTCCTCACTACTTGGTGTAGATGTCTCGTAAACCGTTTCGCGATTTAACTACTTTCAAGTAAGGGAGAAGGTACAATTACCTCATCAAGTTCTACTTTCCTCCCACTCACTTCTTTCGAGAGAAACTCCTTCTAGAAAGGATCCATTCTTAGCAACGAATGTCTTGCCTTCGGATCTGTGATAGAAGGTGTACCCAACTGCCTCCTTTGGGTATCCTATGAAGACACATTCGATTTGGGTTCGAGCTTATCAGTTGAAGCTTTTTCACATAAGCATCGTGATCCCCAAACTTTAAGAAACGACAACTTTGGTTTCTTGCCAAACCATAGTTCATAAGGTGTCGCCTCAACGGATTTCGACGGTGTTCTATTCAGGTGAATGCGCCGCCTCTAGAGCATAACCCCAAAACGATAGCGGTAATCAGAAGAGACATCATAGATCGCACCATATCTAGTAAAGTACGACACGACGCTCGACACACCATTACGCTGTGGTGTTCCGGTATGGAGTTGCTAAACTATTCCGCATTGTTTCAAATGTAGACCAAACTCAGAACTCAAATATTCACCTCCACGATCGATCGTAGAAATTTAATTTTCTTGTTACGATGATTTTCAACTTCACTCAAATTCTTTGAACTTTTCAAATGTTTCAGACTTATGTTTCATTAAGTAGATATACCCATATCCGCTTAAGTCATCCGTGAAGGTGAGAAAATAACGATATCCGCCACGAGCCTCAACATTCATCGGACCACATACATCTCAGATGTATGATTTCCAACAAATCTGTTGTTTCTCCATAGTACCGAGAACGGGTTCTAGTCATCTTGCCCATGAGGCACGGTTCGCAAGTGCCAAGTGATTCATAATCAAGTGACTCCAAAAGTCCATCAAGATGGAGTTTCTTCATGCGCTTTACACCGATATGACCTAAACGGCAAGGCCACAAATAAGTTGCACTATCATTATCAACTCGCATCTTTTGGTTTCAACATTATGAATATGTGTATCACTACTATCGAGATTCATCAAAATAGACCACTCTTCAAGGGTGCATGACCATAAAAGATATTACTCATATAAATAGAACAACCATTATTCTCTCGATTTAAATGAATAACCGCCTCGCATCAAACAAGATCCAGATATAATGTTCATGCTCAACGCAGCACCAAATAACAATTATTTAGGTCTAAAACTAATCCCAAGGTAGATGTAGAGGTAGCGTCGATCGCGATCACATCGACTTTGGAACCATTTCCCACGCCAAGATCGCCACCTCGCCCTTGCCGTTGTTCGCTAATCCGTAGTCCCTGCTTCGAGTTGCAAATATTAGCAATGTAACCAGATCAAATACCCAAAGCTATCATGAGCTCTAGTAAGGTACACATCAATAACATGTATATCACATATACCTTTGTTCACCTTGCCATCCTTCTTATCCGCCAAATACTTGGGGCAGTTCCGCTCCAAAGGACTACCGCTTGCAAGAGAAGCACTCGGCCAGTGCTTAGGTCCGACTTGGGTTTTTCTCCCGAGCAAAGAACTTGCTTGCTGTTCTTCTTGAAGTTCCCTTCTTCTTCCCTTTGCCTTTCTTCTTGAAACTAGTGGTCTTATTGACCATCAACACTTGATGCTCCTTCTGATTTCTACCTCCGCAGCCTTTAGCATTGCGTAAGAGCTCTGTATAGTCTTTACTAACCCTTGCATATTATAGTTCATCACGAAGCCTTTGTAGCTTGGTGGCGTGATTGAAGAATTCTGTCAATGACACAATCATCCGGAAGATTAACTCCCAATTGTGTCAAGTGATTGTAGTACCCGCACATTCCGAGTATGTGCTCACTAATGTAACTATTCTCTCCATCTTGCAGCTATAGAACTTATTGAGACTTCATATCTCTCAATCCGCATTCTGTTGAATATTAACTTCAACTCCCGAACATCTCATATGCTCCATGACGCTCAAAACGCCGCTGAAGTCCCGGTTCTAAGCCGTAGCATGGCACATCGAACTATAGAGTAGTCATCAGCTTTGCTCGCCAGACGCTCATAACATCCGTGTTGCTCCAAGAAGAGTTCGCACCCAGCGTGCATCCAGACGAACTCTTCTCAGGCAGCAATGAGGATAATCTCAAGTTACGGACCCAAATCCGTAATTGCTACCATCATCTTTCAACTTTGCTTTCAAGGAACGATTAAAATTCAACGGAACAACAAAGACGAGCCATCTATCTACAATCAAACATAAACAAGCAAGATACTATCAGTACTAAGTTCATGATAAATTTAAGTTCAATTAATCATATTACTTAAGAACTCCCACTTAGATGACATCTCTAGTCATCTAAGTGATCACGTGATCCAAATCAACTAAACCATAACCGATCATCACGTGAAATGGAGTAGTTTTCAATGGTGAACATCTTATGTTGATCATATCTACTATATGATTCACGCCGACCTTTCGGTCTCCGTGTTCCGAGGCCATATCTCGCATATGCTAGGCTCGCCAAGTATAACCCGAGTATTCTCATGGTGCAAAACTGGCTTGCACCCGCTGTAGATGGACGAGAGCTTATCACACCCGATCATCACGTGGTGTCCGGGCACGATTTAACTTTGGCAACGGTGCATACCGGGAGAACACTTCTTGATAATTTAGTGAGAGATCATCTTATAATGCTACCGCCAATCAAAGCAAGATAAGATGCATAAAGGATAAACATCACATGCAAATCAATATAAGTGATATGATATGGTCATCATCATCTTGTGCTTCGTGATCTCCATCTCCGCAGCACCACCATGATCACCATCGCCACCGCGCGACACCTTGATCTCCATCGTAGCATCGTTGTCGCCTCGCCAATCTTATGCTTCTACGACTATCGCTACCGCTTAGTGATAAAGTAAAGCATTACAGTATGCATTGCATTGCATACAATAAAGCGACAACCATATGGCTCCAGCCAGCTGCCGATAACTTCGTTACAAAACATGATCATCTCATACAATAAAATATAGCATCACGCCTTGACCATATCACATCACAACATGCCCTGCAAAAACAAGTTAGACGCCCTCTACTTTGTTGTTGCAAATTTTACGTGGCTGCTACGGGCTTAAGCAAGAACCAGTCTCACCCACGATCAAAACCACAACGATATTTCACAAATAGACTCCGCTTTAACCTTCTCAAGGACCGGCGAGCCACACTCGGTTCAACTAAAGTGAGAGAGACAGACACCCACCAATACCTTTAAGCAACGAAAGTGCTCGTGGCGGTGAAACCAGTCTCGCAGAAGCGCACGCTGTAATGTCGGTCCGGGCCGCTTCATCTCACAATACCGCTGAACCAAAGTATGACATGCTGGTAGGTAGTATGACTTGTATCGCCCACAACTCACTTGTGTTCTACTCGCAAAACATCAAACCATAAAAACCTAGGCTCGATGCCACTCGTTGGGGAACGAGTAATTTCAAAAATTTCCTACGCACACGCAAGATCATGGTGATGCATAGCAACGAGAGGGAGAGTGTTGTCTACGCACTCAGAGACCCGGGCGAAGCGATCACAACGAGAGGAAGTAGTCGACGCTCTCCTCGCGATCCGACCGATCCCGCGCCAAGCATTCGCGCCCGAAGTTCTTGACACACGACAGCTCGATGACGCCCTCAGATCCGATCCAGCCGAGTGTCGAGGGAGAGTTCCACAAGACGACGGCGCAGGACGATCTTGATGTTCTATCGCGCAGGCTTCGCTTAAGCTTCATGACGATATGACCGAGGTGGAATATGGTGGAGGGGGCACCGACACGGCTAAGGAACGATCCGAGATCAAACTTGTGTGTTCTAGGGTGCCCCCGCCCCGTGATATAAAGGAGGGAGGGGGAGGTGCGGCCGCCCAAGGAGGCGCTGCTGAGGAGTCCTACTCCCACCGAGTAGGACTCCCCTTCCTAGTTGGAGTAGGATTGGGGAGGAAGAGAGGGGGGCGCCGCCTCCTTGTCCTATTCGGACTAGGGGAGGGGCGCCACCCCTGGCCGCCCCTCCTCTTCTCCTCGAGGCCCACTAAGGCCCATTTAGTTCCGGGGGTTCCGTAACCTCCCTGCATCCTCAGAAATCCCGATTTCACCCGAACCATTCAACTCCAAATATAGGCTTCCAATATATCAATCTTTATGTCTCGACCATTTCGAGACTCCTCGCCATGTCCGTGATCACATCCGGACTCAACTTCTTCGTACATCAAAATACATAAACTCATAATAACCGCCATCGAAACCTTGCTGCATGGACTCTACGGTTCGAGAACAATGTAGACATGACCGAGACACGCCTCCGTCAATAACCAATAGCGGACCTGATGCCCATATTGGTTCCTACATATTCTACGAAGATCTTTATCGGTCGATCGCATAACAACATACGTTGTTCCTTTGTCATCGGTATGTTACTTGCCCGAGATTCGATCGCCGGTATCCAATACCTAGTTCAATCTCGCTATCGCAAGTCTCTTTACTCGCTCCGTAATACATCATCTCACAACTAACTCATTAGTTGTAATGCTTGCAAGGCTTCAAGTGATGTGTATTACCGAGAGGGCCCAGAGATACCTCTCCGACAATCGGAGTGACAAAACCTAATCTCAAATACGCCAACCCAACATCTGCCTTTGGAGACACCTGTAGTACTCTTTATAATCACCCAGCTTACGCCAGACGCTTGGTAGCACCCAAAGTGTTCCTCCGTAAACGGAGTTGCATAATCTCATAGTTACAGAAACATGTATAAGTCATGGATAAAAGCAGAGCAACATACTAAACGATCGTGGTGCTAAGCTAATGGAATGGGTCATGTCAATCGATCATTCTACTAATGATGTGACCTTGTTAATCAAATAACAACTCTTTGTTCATGGTTAGGAAACATAACCATCTTTGATTAACAAGCTAGTCTAGTAGAGGCATACTAGTGACATCTTGTTTGTCTATGCATTCACACATGTATCATGTTTCCGTTAATACAATTCTAGCATGAATGATAAACATTTATCATGAAATAAGGAAATAAATAATAACTTTATTATTGCCTCTAGGGCATATTTCCTTGTTTCTCCACTGAAGAGGCTTAGTCAAGTCTTGGTGCTCCATGTTTTCGCTTGCCTGGAAGAGGCTTATCAACGGGTCGCAAAACACTGGGATCCGTATGTATCTTGCAAATTTATGTCTCCCACCGACTAAGTCCCTGATGGAATTGAAGGCCTCTTGATGTGCTTGGTCCTCTTTGTGAAATCTGGATTCCTTCGCAAGGCAATTGCTCCAAAGATTGTCACGAAGATTTTCATTGACCCGATGCACTAGGTATGACACCTAGATCGGATATGAACCTTCATCCGCATTTCATTAGCTGCCCGGTTGCATGTACTCCGCTTCACATGTAGATCCCGCCACGACGCTTTGTTTAGAAATCGCACTAACCGACAGCTCCTCCGCTTAGTGTAAATACGATCCGTCTGGCGATTTAGAATCGTCCGATCAAGTCAAAGCTTGCATCAACGTAACTGCTTACGATGAGCTCTTTGTCACCTCCATATACGTGAAACATATCCTTAGTCCTTTTCAGTATTTCTAGATGTTCTTGACCGCCGTCC
>JAHHZJ010004512.1:0-12700 GCA_021437245.1 Aegilops speltoides | reverse complement strand
GATAATGTGGGTATCGTGGACTTGATGGAGTTGGAAAGGGACAGAGTAAACGGTTTTTAAGGGGGAACTTGTGTCTCCATTTCTCGATAACGAGCACGCGCCAAACTTGATGAGTTGCCGCGATATATAATAGCATTGGTTCGCCATGTTGGGGGCGGCCAGACCGGTTTGTCGCTAATATGGCTTTTATTTCTTCGAGTCCGACGTATGCATCCGGCCCACTCAAGTGTTCGTGTCTCGTCAGACTCCACTCAATGTCACATCGATCTAGCCTGTAACACATCATATCACTTTATGCCTCTCACGACGGTGAATCCCAACGGGTGTCGCCTTACTTAGCTCCGGACCGCTTATGCCTTTTGGCACACGATATGATAGTGTCGCTAGCATCCATATGAAAAGGAGCCCCGCTGACATGGCTAGTCGTGAAACCCAAAGTGGCACGTACATTCTGTGGACAGCATCCATGACCCAAAGATCGAACGTGGTTTGTCATCGCTAGTAAGTTCCGGCTGTAGCACTGGCTAGCAGACTGCAGAACCGGTCAGAGCGGGCTAACAGACTCCCAGACTAATGCGTGACATTTCCGTAGGGATGTACATGTGAACGAAGAAGGACACATGCCGCCAGCCTAAGTGTTCCGAGCAAAGAGTGCTACCATGGCTCAAGTGGAGACACTAGGAGACATTTCCTAAGAGAGGCTACTAAAGATAAACAACTAGATAGTCGATCCCACACATACCAAGCATTTCAATCATACACACAATATGCTCGATATGTGCAAATACAACAAGGCATCACAACATGACCTCACGACACAAGTATTTTATTTAAAGGCTCAGAGAGCCATACATAGCATACACACAAGTACGGGTCACACGACCCACATACAAGTCATACAAGCATACAAGCCAGCAATGAAGTGTTTTGTCTGAAAGTACGCATAACTAGTAAAATAAAAGAGGCTTGGGTAAGCCTAGCTATACTACATGGTCCTTCACTTGCTCAGATCACCACCGGCCTTAGTCTACTCATCGATGTCAACGCTTCACGAAGAACCCCGCTTAAGGGTTTGTGGCATCTTCTCAAAAATGTAAATTAAAGCAACATGAGTACAAAGGTACTCAAAGAAGACTTACATCGATCCTACATACATGCATATTATCAAGAAGGGTTGGTGGGTTATTGCAGAAGCCAGCCTTGACTCATGGCTGCTTATCCTACGAGACACCAACTTGAAATAGTTTTATGACTCGAGTCCACTACTCATCACTTCAATACACCACCGAGGATCCACCTCCGCCCTCCTACGGAAGAGCCATCCTCGCACTCACGCTTATCTTGAGGCTTTTAGTAGTATCCATTTACTTGTCTATGAACCGTGATAGGCAACTAAGTAGTCCTTATCATGACGCCGCTATCTCAATAGATGATGTTAACCCCGCAGGGTGTACTTCTTCATACACGCTTCACCACTTAGCCTCTGCATACCGACATGTACTTAAGAACCTTCAAGCGAAGCTCAACGGGGTGTCAGACCACCTACCTAGACACCCAAGTCTCTAGTCCGTGTTTATCGCCTATTTGGGTTCCATCTATGAGGAGTTCCCAAGTTTTGCTCACAGCCCCAAACGATGTGAACAGGGTTCCCGAGATACCAAACGGCATCCGTACACCCGTACACGCACTTCATCAAGTGATCACAGCTTTCAATTTCACGGCCACATGTCCCACGGCCCAAAGAGGCTACAAACACCGTAAACTACTTGCAACTCCCCGGATGTAAGACTAGGGTGAATAAGAAGTCGAGCGGGTCCATTATTTCAGGGCCCAATGCATGGTAGTAGCTGAATCTTCAAATCACACATACAGATCTCAAGGCTTAAGGATTCAACTCAATGAAACAACCCACCATGTACTCCTACATGGCCTCTCATCGATACTTTTACCAAATCGTGTTCAACACCTTACTCTCATACCGACTCGATCATTTCACTCTAGCCATCACCCGATGAACCAGCACTCGACACCTACTCTAAGCATAGCGTGCATAGCAAGGTAGGAACAACACAATCATATGGCTCAATCAACTCCTACACATGCTAGTGGGTTTCATCTAGTTACCGTGGCAATGACAGTCATGCAGAGGAAATGGGTTCAACTACGCGATCAGCACACGTTAGCTTGAATCGCTGTTGTCTTAATGCAAGAAACGAGAGCAGTGAGCAAGAACATGGGATTTTATCGATATGATCAAATGGTTGGTTGCTTGCCTCGACGGGTCGGTGCACGGTATTGTTCTTCGTTGGGTTATCACCAGATTCTCTGGGCGTAACTCCGCCGCAGAGAACACCGATACACAAGCATTACCAAACAATATGCAATAATATGATGCATGCATGAGACATGGCATATAATGAGTGTGCTATTAATGCAACTAAGACCAATGGGTTTGAGCATTTTGAACCAAAGATGCAATTTCCAAACTCATATATGATCATTTAAGGTGCTTTAACTTGTTCTGCCATAAACAGTAGGTTAGCTTGCTTAAACATGCATGAAACCAGTACAGATGGATAGATTGGATTTTTCTGATCATTTTTCATATATAATTTGTTTCATTTGGAGCTACGGATGAATTTCTATGAATTTTTGAAGTTTGAAACATTTTCCGAATTTCTCGTAAAAATAATTCCAAGAATTTAAATTATCACACAAGACTCGCGTCATGATGACGCGTGGTCAACGGGCTGGTCAGGTCAAACCACCAGTGGGTCCCGTGATGTCAAGCGTAATTAGTTTAGTTAGAATTAATTAAACTAAACTAAGTTAATTAGCTGTAGGGCCCATATGTCATGACCCGTGGGGTCAACCTCGGCCCACCTGCGGTCAAAGTCGTGGTCAAACCTCGCTGGCGCGAAGCCGCAGCGCGACGCCGACAAGCGAAGAGTGCTTTTGCCTCCGCCACCAAATGGGGCGCGGAGGCCATCGGAGTGAGGTCAGGACGCAGCCGCAGCTCTTGGTGGAGTCCATTGGGGTCGGGTGGCGTGAGTTGGCTTTGCCGGCGGCGATTTTTATGCCACCGAGTTCGGGTGAGACGAACTCGGCCTGGGTGTGTGGAGGTGCGGGAGTGATTAGCTCCAACGCGACGCAGTGAGCGCGACATGACACGGGAGGTGGCCGAGGGTGGCCGGAGCACGCCGGCGACGAGGTCCGCGACGGCAAGGCGTGGTGAGCTCGTGGCTCGGCATGGCACGGGAGCGAGAGAGAGAAGGTAGGAGAGGTAGTTAAGCTCACGTAACGGTCGAGAGGCCACCCGACTGGGTCGGGGACGAGCCGAAGCGCGACGGCGCAAGCGGGGATCTCCGCGCCTGCGGACTCGGCGCAGGTTGAAAGGGTGGCTCGGGCACGCGAGGCCTGGGCTCGCTAGCTCGCTGAAGGACGGCGGCGGAGCTCTCGGACACGGCAGGCCACGCAAAGTGCACGGGAGCGCGGCTATTGACGGAGGGGCGACGGGCGCATCGGCCATGGCGGGAGCGCGAGGGAGACGAGCCGAGAGGAGAGGGGGCGCCTGGGGGTTCGGAGAGAGAGGGGGAGTGATCCCCGTCAGGCATGACGAGGGAGGCGGGCGAGGCGGCGAAAGCAAAAGGCAGTACTCCATGCGGTGCCGCTGTCGAGCACTTTTGCCCGCCGCTCGTCAGTTGGCAAGCAGCCATTAAGCGGCTGGGCCTGGCCGGCTGTGGGTCGGGCCGGTGCTTGCGCTGTAAGTTTTTCTGCTCGCTTTTCTTTTCTATTTTTTCAGAACTTTGTTGAATTATTAAAATACCTAAAGGTTCTAAAATTCACCAAACTACTCTGGTCCATTGTTGGAATATTTCCAACATGAAACATTTTAGATTGGGAATATTTGGACATTTGAAATATTTTATAAATTTTAAATGCCCAAATTCAAATAGCTATGATTTAATTCAAAGACCTTAGGATGACCTAGGAAATTGTGCATCACTTTTGGCAAGAGGTTCTGAACCAAGACAAAAATGATGGACATTTTAGAAGGGCATTTCGTGTTCATCGAAAATATTTTAGTAAACCCTAGTTTGTTTCAGAGGGGGTCGGAGTTCTGCAATCCCATTTCAAGTTTCTCGTGGAAAAATAGACATGATGCAACACTCTAATGCATGAACTAGCTAGGGTGTGACAACTCACCCCTCACTCAAAAGAATCTCGCCCCGAGATTTAGGTTCTTCCGAAAGAAGGCGGGTACTCAAGTCGAAGACTTATCCTCCTTTCCCAAGTAGCTTCTTCTCTAATGGTGCCACCATTGAACCTTGAGAAACTTGATATTATGCCGCCGAGTGGTACGCCTGGCTTGATCGAGGATACGAACGGGTATTCTCGATATGTGAGATTATCTTGAAGATCAAGCGCTTTCGTGGTCCACTACCACTGGATAGGATCCGAGAAGCAACGCCCGAGTTGAGAAACGTGGGAAGACATCGTGGACTTTGGAGAGATGCGAGGTAGTTCCAATTGGTAGGCAACTTCTCCTCGCTTGGCAAGAATGCGAAGGGTCCAATGTAGCGAGGAGCCAATTTGCCTTTGATACCAAACGATGGGTTCCTTCAAAGGAGTAACTCAAGGTAAGCTCTTCGCACAACCTCGTAAGTCATAGCCTTTATGCTTTTCGGTCATATTGACTTTTTGACGAGATTGGGCTGTTTTCAACTTTTCACTAACGATGCGTAACTTGTTTTTCTCGCTTCCTCGGATCATATCCGGGCCAAAGAATTGTCTTTCCCTGCTTTCTCATCAGCTAAGAGGTGTTCGACACCTTCGCCCATAGAGAACTTCAAAAGGTGCTTTCGCTTCAAGCTAGATTGATAGCTGTTGTTATAAGCAAATTCGCAAATGGAAGGCATTTCTCCCAATCCATTCCGAATCTAGACAATGTAAGCTCAAGCTATGTCTTCTAGGATTTGGTTGACGCGCTCTACTTGACCACTTGATTGAGGGTGAAAAGAAAGGTTAAAGGAAAGATGGGTTCCCATAGCGTTTGAAACTTTTCCAAAATCGAGAGGTGAAGAGACTTCTCGATCCGAAGTTAATTTCAATGGAACACCATGAAGAGACACTATTCGGGAGATGTACAAGTTCCTAGTGACTAGCGCTATACTCGCCAACAGTAAGAAATGGCTACTTTGGAAAGGCGGTCGATAATCTATAAAGATAGCATTATTCCTCTCTTGGTCCCGGAAAACCGTGATGAAATCCATACCGATTTTATCCCATTTCCATTCGTGAATAGCTAAGGGTTGAAGGTGCCAAGAGGCCGCTGATTCTCTCGCTTTTACACGCATTTACAAACGCCGCAGCTTAGCAACAAATTGAGCAATGTCTCTCTTCATCCTAGTCCACCGTAACTCCGCGAGGGTCCCGATACATTTTAGTGCTACCGGATGAATGGTGAGAGGAGATTCATGAGCTTTTAAGGATCAATCACCGCGTGTTTCAGACTTTAGGAACCACTAGGCGGTTTCCAAGTATACGACACTTGATCATCAATGGAGAAACAATTAGCAACTCCTTTTCTTGATGTTTCTTTTGATGCGATTCCCTTGATCTACCTTTTTGGGCTTTGATGATCTTGATCCGTAGAGGAAGGTTTCACCACCAAAGTGGAAAGGAACCCTCGAGGAACAATATGAAGGTTAAGCTCCGAATTCCTCGTGGAGAAGTGGTTGACTTTGTTGCAACATCAGGTTGTTGCAATAAGATTTACGACTTAGCGCATCAGCCATGACGCTATTTTTCCCCGGTAAGGTTATTCCTAAGTCGAAATTCAGATTAACTCAACCCAACGCCTTTGCCCGAGATTCAAATCTGGTTGGTGAATATGTACTTCAGACTTTGGTGATCGGTGTAGATTTCGCAACCATTACCAAGAAGGTAATGTCGCCAGGTTTTGAGTGCATGGACATGTAACGCAAGCTCCAGATCATGAGTTGGGTAGTTTTCTCATGTGGTGTAATTGCCGTGGAAGCATAGGCAATTACGTGTCGATCTTGCATGAGAATACAGCCTAGTCCTTGTCGCGAGGCGTCGCAATAGATAACAAAGTCCTTAGAGAAATCTGGTGGTACCAAAGACGGAGCAGTAAGTTAAACGCCTTTTTCGTTCCTCGAAATCGTGCTCATCACATTGTGAGTCCACTGAACTTTTTATCTTTCTTGAGGAGTTCAGCTTAGAGGTTTAGCAACTTTGGAGAAGTTCTCGACAAAGCAGCGATAATAGCTCGCTAAGCCAAGGAAACTTTGAACTTGCTTGATCACCTTCGTGGAGTCCAATTAAGGACGGCTTGAACTCGCTGTGATTGACAAAGAATACCTTTACCAGAAATTACAAGTCCTAGATAGGTCACTTCCGCAGCCAAAATCAAGATTTAGAAAATCTGGCATAAAGGCTTATGCTCTCAAGTTTCATCAACACTAGCCTTTAGATGTCTGCATGTTCTTCCTCGTTCTTGAGTAGATGAGTATATCATCGAGGTAAACAAACGCACTTAATTTATCCAAATACTCCATGAAGATTGGACTCATTAACCGGGAGAAGGTGGTCGAGCATTGGTTAAACCAAGGACATGACGGCACTTCAGATACCGTGAACGAGTAAACAAAGGCCGCTTTTGGGAATGTCCTCTGCTTCGGATTTTGATTTGATGGTAGCCTAACCTCAAATCCATCTTAGAGAAGACTGAGGATCCCGCGAGCTGATCATATGTATCGCTGATCCCGGGAGCGGATACTTGTTCCACTTGTGACCAAGTTGACTCGTCGATAATCTACAACCATCCTTCCGCATTCATCCTTCTTCTTGATTTAGAGAGGACGGGCAAGCTCCAAGGAGATGAACTAGGACGGATGAAACCCTTTTCAAGGACCCATCGAGTTGTTTCTTAAGTTCGCCAGTTCTAGGGGTGCCATCTTATAGGGTCTTCTAGAAATTGGGACAGCCTCGAATGAGGTCTATCACGACCAACATCTCTCGTCATGTGGGACACCGGTACATTTCTTCTCGAAAGACATCCGGAAAGTCATTGACTACCGGAACGCCTTCGAGGTCCTGCAATGGACTCGCATTAAGAGAATATAGTCAGCGCTGATATTCGGGTCAAGACATTGACTATCTTTCCCGAGGGTGCGAAGTTGAACAGCTTCCCAGAGAAACAATCAATCTTGGCATGATGGGCTCGACATCCGCCCATACCCAAGATGATGTTTATATCCCAAGATTTGAGAGCTATCAATCTATGCAAGGAAAACAAGTCTGTCGACCGAATTTTACTTCCATGGCTTTACTCTAGAAGTTTTGCCATTTAGGATCCTTTAGTAGAAATTACCATGGAGGTGGGTATATCATGTAATGCAGTGTTGCAAGCGCAGCATAGCTTTTGGATATGAATGAATGAGATGCTCCAAAGATCGAAAAGAATGACGATGTGGTAAATTTAATAAGAAGCATACCGAGCACGACGCTGGGATCCTCTTGGGCTCTTTCACCGAGACACAATTTACATGGCCACGCGCAAGGGTGGCCGGGCTTTGGCATAGAACACCTTTTCCCCGCTGGCTTGCCACGGCCAACAGCTTTTGCGTAGTCTGGTTGGGGTTGGTCCAGGGACAATCGCGCATGTAGTGGCCTCGATTCACCACATTTGAAGGCACGCCACGGGCTGGGCGCAGAGGAATATTGTCAGTTGGCCCACCATAGGGCTTAGCCTGGTGCATACCGCTCAATCAAGACAAGGCGCTCAAAGGATGGCTTCGTGTGAACTGGGTGCGGTGGCAAGATTTGGCACCCACATTACCAAGGCTTCGTGGTCCAAAGACCTGATGAGGAACCTATATCACTTACCATGCTTATGCGGATGCTTCAAATCGTCCGACCTGCTTCAAATACCGATGGCTTTGTTAACAAGCTCGGAAAGAGGTGCACCATGCAAACGGAGATCTCGCGGTTCGGCTAAGTCTCCTTGCGGAACCTTGCCTGCTTTACGCCGCGGAGACCTTCGGCCAGCATAGCGCAAGATTACCGAATCCTTCGTCAGAGAAGGCCCACTGAGAGACGGCCTGGGTGAAATCACCGCAAAACTCCTCACGCTATAATCCATGAGACCCCCGAATGTGATGTTCACGAAAGCCTCGGAATTCTGCCAAGTAGTGACATGGCCAATCGGGGATAGCATATATTTCCCACGAGATCAAGGGCCTTCAAGATGATAAGCAAAGGTGACCTTGCCTACCACAAAGTAACGCATTTGAGTAATGCCCTGGGTTCACGCCGAGGGCTCGACGGAGTGGTGGGTAGGTGGGTGTAACTTGATGAAGCACCGAGCGACACCCATTATTTCTCCGATGATGGGCGTGTTCTGCTCGATACGCCCAACAAACGGTTGGTCTCCTGCTTGTTTTCTCGCCCCAAAGATAATTCGCCAGAAGGAGGGGAGGGTGTTCTCCAACTCCGCTTTCTCCCCAAAGGGGTTTTTTCCATTGGAAAAAGCAAGGTTTGTGTGGGTTACATTGAGAATTAAGGATCTTGAATGCAAGATGATCATCCGTATGACATGGTAGAAGTAAACCGCTTTTTATTCCATCCATACACACCATACAAGGTTTAGTACAAGACCAAACAAAGTACTACTACGGTGAAAGGAAGATTACATCTCGCGAGGCATACCAAGCTCCTATACATTATTTTTCTTACACCTCCGAATTAGTACACACTAAGTCATATTCCACGAGTCACGCAGACGGTGGAAATACAACTATTACAATACTAGTGAACTACTACTAACTCGACGCCTCCGTAGTAGTTCTCATAGAAGTCCCTCCGTACCGAGTTCAACGGATCGCCTGGGAAAGACGGTCCCGAGGAGCCCTGGGACCATAAGGGCAAGGGTGAGGTCTTGACCAAAAACGGTGGCTCCGGGGACCACGAGGTGGGTGATGCCCCCACATCACGCCAATCCATCATGTCCGCAGAGCATCTAACAGATAGTGTCTCTATATCCATATATCCATTGACACCGGTAAAACGAAATAAAGTGGCCCAAATGATCAGACGGCCAAGAGCTCCATCCTCAAGGCCGACTCTTCGGCCCTGTCCTCGAGCACCGGAAAGGGCGGGTTAGTGAGTCCTCCCGACGAATCAAGATAGATGGCTCAAGATAACCAAACGCCCAGAAGTGAACCGCATATACCGAAGTCGGGTTAAAGGTCCCGACTCGCATAATGGTCATCATAGAATATGCAGATCTTGCACCGCCATTAATAGTAACACCAAGCCCATAGGAGCTGGAAGGGCCTCGGAACCAGGATAAGAGGGAAATACCCACAAAGGCAGTAGATACGCTTTGATTAAAGTCTCGCATCGCCTTCAATCGTATTCGGATACCAACGATATCCCGCTTCGATCATAACCCAACTAGCATGGCTGTATGACCGTCACCAATGCATCCGGGTCGATTTAACCACTTGATTTTGGTCACAGTGGCCATCCGAAGCATAACCACAATGCAAAGACATTAGAATTTCTCGCGAATTTGGACAAGATAACGATCGAATGCTCAAAGGATTTGAGACATTTTACAAAGAATTGCATAGCCACTCAACAATATCATATCAAGGTTCTCGGGTCCAACGGGGTAACATAACAGATAGAAACCGAACTGGCTTGTAATCATCAAACCTACAAGGTACTACCGATTAGTAACACGTGAGCCTAATGAGAGGAAGAGATCCTAACTTAACCCCGTGGAAGAATGGATCATTCCATCGAATATCATGAGGTAAAGGAGTAAAAGAGCCTTACGTATCATCCCACAATCAATTCCCTCACATATAACTAAAGCATTTCTAGACTCAACATCGACTCAGCTTTGGCTTGGAGAACCCACTGTGCAGTCCGCTCGATGCCAACGCTGTCGATTCCCCACTCAATGTCACATCGATTCAGCTCAGTAACACATCATACACTTTATGCCTCACGCACGGTATCCCAACGGGTGCTACGCTTACCTTAGCTCCGGACCGCTTGGCGCTTTTGGCACACGTGATATGATAGTGTCGCTAGCATCCATATGAAAAGGCGCCCTGATGACATGACTAGTCGTGAACCCAGAAGTGGCACAGATTTACAGTGACAGGCATCCATGACCCAAAGATCGAACGTGTCGGGTCATCGCAGAAGTAAGTTCCGGCAGTTAGCGCGGGCTAGCAGAGATCTCGGTGAACCCAATCAGAAGCGGCTAATGTGACTCCGTGACTAATGCGTGACATTTCCGCAAGGGACAGTACACGTGAACGAAGAAGGACACATGCCGGCCAGCCTATGTGTCCCGGAGCAGTGAGTAAGCTACCATGGCTCCTGGAGACACTAGAGACATTTCCAAGAAGAGAGGCTACTAAAGATAAACAACTAGATAGTCAGATCTCCACACATACCAAGCATTTCAATCATACACACAATATGCTCTGATATGTGCAAATACAACAAGGCATCACAACATGACATTTACGACACAGTATTTTATTTAAAAGGCCTGAGAGCCATCTACATATATTACACACAAGTACGGGTCACACGACCCACATACAAGTCATACAAGCTATACAAGCCAACAATGAAGTGTTTTGGCTCCGGAAGTACGTAACTAGTAAAATAAAAGAGGCTTGGGTGCTTCTAGCTATACTACATGGTCCTTCACTTGCTCGTGATCACCACTGGCCTTTAGTCTACTCATCGATGTCAACGCCTACGAAGAACCCGGTCAAGGGTTTGTGGCATCTTCCTAAAATGTAAATTAAAGCAACATGAGTACAAAGGTACTGTAAGACTCTTACATCGATCCTTACATACATGCATATTATCAAGAAGGGTTTGTGGGTTATTGCAGCAAGCCAGCTTTGACTCATGGCTAAGCTATCCCACGAGACACCAACTTGAAATAGTTTTATGCATCGAGTCCACTACTCATCACTTCAATACACCACCGAGGATCCAACTCGCCTTTCCTACTGAAGAAGCCATCCTCGCACTCACGCTTATCTTGGAGGCTTTTAGTAGTATCCATTTACTTGTCTATGAACTGTGATAGGCAAATCAAGTAGTCCTTACTGCTGGACGCGCTATTCAATAGAGATGATGTTAACCCTGTAGGGTAGTACTTCTTCATACACGCCTCATTACCACTTAGCGCCGCATACTTCCACATGTACTGCGCAACCTTCAAGCCGGAAGCTCAACGTGGGTGTCGACCACGCACCTACCTAGACACCTAAGTCTCTAGTCCAGTTTATCGCCTATTTGGGTTCCATCTATGAGGAGTTCTACCAAGTTTCACCACAGCCCCAAACGATGTGAACAGGTTCCTCGAGATACCAAACGGCATCCCAGACACCGCCACGCACTCACCGTGATCACAGCCCACCCCTACGGCCAACTGTCCACGGCCCAAGAGAGGCTACAAACACCGTAAACTACTTGCAACTCCCGGACGTAAGACTAGGGTATAAGAAGTTTAGAGGGTCCATTGGTTTCGGGCCCAATGCATGGTAGTAGCTGAATCTTAAATCACACATACAGATCTCAGCTTAAGGACGGCCTCAATGAAACAACCCACCATGTACTCCTACATGGCCTCTCATCGATACCTTTACCAAATCGTGTTCAACACCTTACTCTCATATCGACCGATCATTTCACTCTAGCCATCACCCGATGAACCAGACCGACACGACTCTAAGCATAGCAGGTATAGCAAGGTAGGAACAACACAATCATATGGCTCAATCAACTCCTACACATGCTAGTGGGTTTCATCTAGTTACCGTGGCAATGACAGTCATGCAGAGGAAATGGGTTCAACTACCGCAGACACACAGCAGCTTGAATCGGTTGTCTTAATGCAGAAACGAGAGCAGGAGCAAGAACATGGGATTTTATCGATATGATCAAATGGTTGGTTGCTTGTTCGACGGGTCGGTGCACGGTATTGCTCTTCGTCGGGTTATCACTGGATTCTCTGGGGCGTAACCTGCCGCAGGGAACACCGATACACAAACATTACCAAACAATATGCAACAATATGATGCATGCATGAGACATGGCATATATGAGTGTGTTGGGCTAATGCAACTAAGACCAGATGGGTTTGAAGCATTTTGAACCAAAGATGCAATTTCCAAACTCATATATGATCATTTAAGGTGCTTAAACTTGTTCTGCCATAAACAGTAGGTTAGCTTGCTTAAACATGCATGAAACCAGTACAGATGGATAGATTGGATTTTTCTGATCATTTTTCATATATAATTTGTTTCATTTGGAGTTACAGACATTTCTATGAATTTTTGAAGTTTGAAACATTTTCCGAATTTCCGTAAAAATAATTCCAGAATTAAATTATGCGTCAAGACTATGTCATGATGACGTCAGTGGTCAACGGCTGGTCAGGTCAAACCGACCAGTGGGTCCCGTGATGTCAAGGCGATTAGTTTAGTTAGAATTTAATTAAAACTAAACTAAGTTAATTAATGTGGCGGGCCCACTTGTCATAGACTGTGGGGTCAACCGCCCACCCGTGGTCAAAGTCAGGTCAAACCTCGGCGCTTAGCCGGAGCGACGCGCGGCGAGAGTGTTTTGG
>JAHHZJ010004508.1:0-10738 GCA_021437245.1 Aegilops speltoides | reverse complement strand
GGGGGGGGAGGAGGCCCAAACAGGGTGCGGATGCCCCCCCCCCCTTTATATAGGCCCCCGGGGGTGGCCCCGGGAGATGCAATCTCCCATGGCGGCTAGGGGGTTGGAGTACCCCAAGCAAGTGGTGCACTCCCCACCTAGGGTTTTCAACCCAGGCTAGGGAGGCCCAGGGGTGCACCAGCCCACTAGGGGCTGGTTCCCTCCCACCTCAGCCCACGGGCCCTCCGGATAGGTGGCCCCATCCGTGGACCCCGACCCTTCTCGTGGTCCCAGACAATACCGGTGACCTCAAACTTTCCCGATGGACAAACAAGACCTTCAGATATAATTCTTCACCTCCACCATTCCAAACTCCTCGTGACATCCGGATCTCATCCGGACTCCAAACAACATTCGGTTTGCTGCATACTCATATTCATACAACCCTAGGCCATCGAACCTTAGTGTAGACCTACGGTTCGGAGACATGCGCATATGACCGAGACGGCTTCCTGCAATAACCAACAGGATCTCGATACCCATGTTGGCTCCACATACTCCTCGATGATCTCATCGAATGAACCACGATGTCGAGGGTTCAAGCAACCCCATATACTATTCCCTTTGTCAATCGGTATTTTACTTGCCCGAGATTCGATCGTCTGTATCCCAATACTCGCTCAATCTCGCACGCAAGTCACTTTACTCGATCAGTAATGCATGATCCCGTGATCAAACACTTTGATTACATTGAGCTCATTATGATGATGCATTACCGAAAGGGCCCAAGTGATACCTCTCCGCCATACGGAGTGACAAATCCTGGCCTCGATCCGTGTCAACCCAATGACACTTTCGGAGATACATGTAGTGCACCTTTATAGTCACACGCTTAGCCAGGACGCTTGATACACCCAAAGCACTCCTAAGGTATCCTGAGTTACACGATCTCATGGTCTAAGGAAAAGATACTTGACATTGGAAAAGCTCTAGCAAAACGAATCTACACGATCTTGTGCTATGCTTAGGATTGGTCTTGTCCATCACATCATTCTCCTAATGAAGTGATCCCGTTATCAATCTACATCTAATGTCCATAGTCAGAAACCATGACTATCTCGCGATCAACGAGCTAGTCAAGTAGAGGCTTACTAGGACATATTATGGTCTATGTATTCACAATGCGTATTACGATTTCCTGATAATACAGCTTATAGCATGAATAAAGACAATTATCATGAACAAGGAAATATAATAATAATATTTTTATTATTGCCTCTAGGCATATTTCCAACATCTCGAAAGTGCAACTAACTCCCGGTGGTTTTGGTAATTAATAACAACATATATATCATTGAACTAATCATTTCTTGAGAATATTTTGTAAAGTTCAGTGATAAGGGTATGGCAATGACTGATGATGTGGACCCCTCAAAATGCTAAGGAAAACATTGGCAAAAGCTCAAGACTCCATTTTTGGTTTAGTGATCCAAGATCACATTGAGTCCATAGGAAAGCCAATACCATTAAAAGGGATGAGGTTATGATGATGATCTGTCTGCTTAAAGTGCTTAGTGATTTATCTCTCAACCACTCAGCAATCTTTCATTCCAACATAAACTTCATAAGTAATCTCTTTATCCCACCGATTCCATAAACTCCAACACACCGAGATGAACCACCTCACCATATACCCAAAACCCTAAGAATTTCGGATTTTCCGATTCCAAACTCGGTCATATACTGAATTGTGTGTGCCAAGCTTCTGTAACCTTCTGTACTCAAATCGGTGTCACCGAGATGAGAAAGTCGGTCCCACCGAGATTGGCAAACCCTAGACTTTGGAAGAATCGGACTAACCGAGATTGTATTTTCGGTCCCACCGAAAATCCCAACGTTCACAAGATTTGAACTTTCGTCTCACCGAGTTGTCAACTCTCGGTCCTGACCGAGATTGGTCAAATGTGTGTAACGGTTGGATTTTTGTGGAGGCTATAAATACCCTCCACCTCCTCTTCATTCGTGGAGAGAGCCATCTGTAAAGAACTACCACTCCTACCTTACATTTCGAGAAGAAAACTACACTACCCTTGTGTTGAGATCAAGTTGCTCCACTCCCACCATATGAAACTTGATTTCTAGCCTTCCAAGTTGCTTTCCACTCAATCCTTTCTTCCACCACAGCCAAACAGTGAGGAGAGTTGAGTGTTGGGGAGATTATCATTTGAAGCACAAGAGCAAGGAGTTCATCATCACCAACACCATCTATTACCTTTGGAGGGTGGTGCCTCCTAGATTGGTTAGGTGTCGCTTGGGAGCCTCCACAAGATGTGGAGTTGAACCAAGAAGTTTGTAAGGGCAAGGAGATCGCCTACTGTGAAGATCTACCCGAGTAAGGCTAGTCCTCCGTGGACGAAGCCATGATGGCATAGACAAGGTTGCTTCTTCGTGGACCCTTCGTGGGTGGAGCCCTCCGTGGACTCTCTCGCAAGCTGCTACCTCCGTGGGTTGAAGTCTCCATCAACGTGATTGACGATAGCATTCACCCATCGGAACCACGAGAAAAATCTCCGTGTTCCAAATTATGCTTGCTCTTTCCACCTCTTATTTACTACATGTGCAATTTACTTTCCGCCGCCACTACTCTAGAATTGCATGTAGGGTGATACTTGACTTGGTCATCATTGTGAACTTGCTAAAACTTGCCCTAATCAAAAGGCTAAACTTTAAGTTGTCAAGTAGTCTAATCACCCCCTCTAGACATACTTCCCATCCTACAAGTGGTATCGAGCTTTGGTCTCCATTGGATTGGTTTTCATTGCATTGATTCCATAAGCTTGGTTTCACAACCTAGGAGAGTATGGCGCCTAGTGAGGGTAATTTCCAGAGAGGTCCTTACTTTGATGGTTCAAACTTTGCTAGTTGGAAGCATAAATGAAAATGCATATTCTTGACATAACCTCGGCAAGACGGGGCATTATTTGTGTTGGCTTGCAAGGTGAGTTCTTCGAGGAAGGAAAAGTTCCTGATCGCGGGTTACTACGGATGAGTTGTTGGATGTTACGTAACAATGCTCTGCTTGTGACATTCTCTTCAATGCTTTGTGTCCCGAGGAGTTCAACAAGATCAGCCGCCTTGAGAATGCAAAGAGATTTGGGATACTTTGGTCAAATGCACGAAGGTACCGAGTCCGTGAAGGAATCAAAGCTAGATGTTCTTCAAGGTCAC
The DNA here is from genome assembly GCA_021437245.1 of Aegilops speltoides. NCBI lineage: Eukaryota > Viridiplantae > Streptophyta > Magnoliopsida > Poales > Poaceae > Aegilops > Aegilops speltoides. The sequence continues at coordinate 7,531 of JAHHZJ010004508.1, read as the reverse complement.
TTTGACAAGTTCAAGATGAAGGAAGGTGAAGGAGTCGCTGAAATGTACTCTAGGCTTGCTCTCATCACCAATGAGATGGCAGCTTAGGAAGGAAGAAATGACCCAATCGATTCATCATCAAGAAGATTCTCGAGCTTTGATGGAAAGTATGACACCGTGCACTTTGATCCAAATGATGCCAAACTACAAAGATCTCAAGCTCACCGGTCATTGGAAGAATTGTTGCTCATGAGATGACACTTAAAGATAAGGAAGAGCTTCACAACAAGTCAAGTGGTGCTTAAAGCTGCAGCTTGAAGCTCCCACAACCTCAAGTGACAAGCTAGTTTCCAATGAAGAGATAAGCCTAATGGTGAAGAACTTCAACAAATTCTACAAGAGTAGAAGCAAGGAAAGAAGCTCAAAGTCTAGATCATATGATGAAAAGAGATCTTCTAGTCGGATCGAAATCACATAATTGTGGAAGACCCGACACTACTCAAATGAGTGTTCGACTCTACAAGAGAAGAGAAGAATTCCAAGAAGAAGAAGCTCAAGAGAAGAGTCAGTCAAAAGAGAGAAGGAGTAGAGATGATCGTTATGAACGAAGATCCTCTCGGAGAAGCAAGGATTCGGAAAGGAAAGACAAGTCATCAAGGAGCTACACAAGAAGAAAACATCAAGCTCATGTTGGTGAATGGGTTTCGGCCCGATTCGCAATCACTCCGAAGAAGCTATCACTCCAACTCAATACAACCAAGATGAAGGTGTCTGCTTGCCTCTCGTGTCCTCCAACTCCAACTCCTATGACTTATTTGATTCACCAAATGAGGGAATTGGAAGATGCTTCATGGCAAAAGGCCCCAAGGTATCACATCCTGAATTTATTGACTTTGATAGTGATGAGGATGACTTGCTTGGTGAAGATGAGCTTACATGATAAATCTAGTGAGCTTAGTAATGATGAACATGCTAGTAGTCTTATAGTCGAGAAGAGTCGAATGACAATGCTATGAAGGAGATTGAGCGCTAACTAAAGAACTAAACACTCTTAAGTTAGCTCATGAAACAACTCAAGAAGATCATAGAGAGCTCCTAAGATCTCATGAGAAGCTACGCTTCGAGAAGCTCAATCTAGAGCAAGAACATGAGTTTCTAAAAGCTATCAATGACGATCTTCGAAAGAAGAGTTCTTCATATCTTGCCAAACGACTTCTCTTGTCTAATTTCTTGCCACCTATTAAAACTAAGCATGACAAGCATAAGAAAAATTCTTCATCTAGTAGTAACAATAATCATGCTAAATCAAATGTTGTTACTTCTAGTAATTCTCTTGATTCCACTAACAATGTTTCAAGCCAAGTTTCACTTGAGCAAGAAAATAGTCTATTGAAAGGGATTATAGAGAAAGGTGTCTACAAGAGTCTTGCCGAAGCAAGAACTTTGAGGAAATTGTTCGCAAACAAGGAAGACACCGAAGAATCAAGGAATTGGTTTTGAGCGAAGTTCAACGCCGAGGGTGTTGAATGGGAAGAAGGTCAATATCCCACTCCAAAGTTTGTTTCTCAAGAGGAGAAGTATGATCCTACTTCTTCCAATGTGGAACAAGCTCAAGATGACCTTCCACCACAAGACCACAAGCTAAAAGGCAAGGACAAGCTTCAAGAGGAGATTGATGCATTCATTGAAGCACCCAAGGCCATGGTCAAGGGTTCCCAAGGCAACTTCAAGTTCTACTTGACAAGCTCAACTACTACCCCAAGGATTCCCATCAAGATGATGTGGATCCCAAGAAGAAGAACTAGAGAGTTCTTGAGGGTGACTCGCCAACATACTTCACTCACATTCATTTTGGCAAGAACTTGTGCAATCAACTTCCACATCTTGCACTAGTTCATGGAGTCACAAACCTCATGTTGGTAAGTCAAGGACAAGGTAATCATTGCTTTCATGGACATCATCTATTGTGTACTACCAATCTATGTCCATGGATATCCTTGTTTGTTCCTTGTGGACTAACCCATGTAGGTATTGAAAGTGCCTAATCCAAAGGATTGCTCCCAACTCTTGATGATCTTCATCAACATTGAGCATCCACATCTTCAACATCTACATGAAGTCTTCAACGACAACCCAAGGTTAGTTTGACCCTTTAAAAGGGGTTCTCACATCAAGGGGGAGCTTTGCTCTAAAGAAATGAGCTAAAGCATCTTCAAATGATGTGAACACATTAATGCTTTATGCAAAAGTGGTAACCCCACTTGTGCTTAAACGATGAGTATGACCTATGATCAAATGTTCTCATTTGACTCCTAAGTCAATATGCTCATATATAGATGACCTAGTCATCGCCAAATTGTGTGCTAGTTGCTAGTGTTTTGTTTGTGCATGATTGATACATATTTCATTTGCTATCTTATTGTGTGAGCATGTTGATGCATGATTTTATCCATTCGAGGACATCCATTTGTTGCTTTGGTCTTTGGATTTTTCTTTTAAAATGGATGGACAAGAATGCCTAAGTTCCTCCCCTAGCTATCTATGCTTTCTTGTCTCAAACTCTATTCATGCTTATATCACAAACTTTGAACAAGACTTTTTTTCGGACAGAATGAGTGAGGAGCACTTGAGCCACCGATCCGTCAAAAGCCTAACTTCCAAAACTTTCTAAGTACTTTCGGTCAAACCAATATACTCAAATCGATGTGCATCAAATTACTGGATTGATCTAGGTTTTCACTCGGTGAAACCGAAGTTGTAATTTTCAAGACTGATCAAGTAAGTCATCGCACGAAGCTAATCCATCTCGGCCCACCGAAGCCAAACCGTCCCACCGAGAGCCAAGGGTAGGCACCCGAGGGCGCTGCTGATTATTCCTTCAAACGCCCGCCCTCAAACTCTTTTTCACCGCCGCGTTGGTCTCCGGATCGCCTCCGCCGTCAGTCAGGCGCTCACCACGGGTTCATCGCCACCCAATAATCTCTATCGCACTACAGCCGCCGTAGTGAAGCTCCACCGCATTGGGTGAGTTTCATCCCTCTCGTGCTTCAACCTCTCGATTCAATGCACGTATAGGTTTTGCTTAGCTTCTGCCAAGTTTGAAATCTTCCCGTCCAGCAGATTAGATCTTAGAACAAAATTCGAGTGAAAATTTTAGGGTTAGGTTTCACGAACACATCTCTGTGCGACCGATCTTACACTCTGGATCGACCGACGGCCTCTCGCCATTGACTGCACTTTCTTAAACTGAAGCAGTGCAAATCGGTAAGACCGAAATGAGGATTTAGTGAAACCCTAGTGTTCTCGGTTAGACCGAAACCCATTTCGGTCCAACCGAAAGTGGTGTATACGTTAGGTTTAGACACTTCGGATTCACCAATTTTTAGACTCACGACCGAAATGCATTCTTGTGAAAACCTAAAACTAAAGTTTGAACTCAATTTTTTTCAAAATCCTCCGCAGTTTGTGATAACTCTTCTATTCTGCCCATACCTATTCTATTTTCAAAAGTTGTCAATATGTCCGATGCAAGTGACAGCCAGTAATGTGTCCGAATCACCAGCTGAGATCCCAGAGGCGTCCACAAGTCCTCAAGCAAGCAGCTTTCAGATGATGGAGAGAGGAGCACTCCAAGTGGATTGCTTCCACCAGCCACCAGGTGTGAAGAAGAGGAATTCGATGAGGAAGACTGACTTGATTGTGTTGGAGAGATTACTTCAAGCCTAAGAGGAAAGTGGTTGCCAAGGGCTATCAAGGGCAAAGACAAAGAAAGGCACCAGCAAAGAGAAGAAATCCATAGTTGCAAAGAAGTCGAGCATGGAAGAAGAAACCTCCAAAGAAGATCAAGAAAACTTCCAAGAGGAAGAGGCTAGTTCATGAAGAAGCTGATGATGACTCGGATGAGGAAGCACCCCAGCCTCCTCGAAGCTAAAATTGATGGGAGATGCCATCGCAAGGGAGAACCCACAAAATCTAAGCCATCATCACAAAAGAAAGGCAGCCCAAGCCAAACTGCTGCCAAGCCAAAAGAAAAACAGTGAGAAATCCACCGCTTCAGAGAAGAAGAAGGAAAATGTGCCACCGCTGAATCTGATGAAGAGGCACATGTTTTGGTCAAGCTCGACAGAACTTGCTGCCATAATGATGCTCATCCTCGAGCTGAAAATATGAAGGAAAGGAAGGACAAAGGTCTCAAAGCTATGGAGGCAAGTTGATCCATATGCCACCAGGAGAAGGACAGCTTGACTCAAGATTCCACACCGTAGAGCAACAAGATTTCTATGAGACAAAGGTGCTCATGGACAAGAAACCAATTGTTGCCGACACCGACATGTGAGACCGGAATACATCGACAAAGTGAAGAGCACAGAGACTATTTCCCACATGTGCATGAGAGCTTCACCGCATGTGGAGTTGCTGAGTTTGTTGGTCGAAATTGACTGCTTGGAATGATGAGATGATCATGCGCTTCTATGCCAAAGCACAATTCTATCCAGATAAGGTAATTGTATGGATGATGTATACGTGAGATTCTCTTCAATCGTTGAAGAATGGAGAGCGCTATGGAATGCACCAAAGATCAAGGGACGATGATGTTGATGTCTATGGCATTACAAAGAAGAACGACGAGTCAATGAAGAACATGTACAATGAGGTACCGCATAAGGATGTTGAGATATGGAAGCTTGGATCGCTTTATCATCTTCAGTGCAGGTCTCCCAACCACTAACACCATTCGGGAGGCATACTTTGATGCCCAAGTCGAGACCATCGCATGATAAGAGGCTATTCTATCAACATGCCGCATATTCTAGATCAAGGCACCTTTAAGGTGATGGACCTGATAGTTGAGACTATCAAGAGGACAAAGAAAGCACTGTAAGAGGTCATGGTGGTTTGCTCCGCATATCTCAGATGCTCATCAATGCCAAGTTTGGCACGGATACTACCGTTGGATAGACCCCACTTGCCATCGCAAACCAACATGAAGATAATGAAGGTGATGACCGAGGATGCTCCCACATCTGCTGAAGGACACGCTAAGTCCGGTTGCCAAACAAGCTAAAGTCGAGAAGGAAGCAGAAGAAGAAGCAAAGAAAGCCCAAGAGCGTTGGAGAACAACTTCTTGAAGCCACTCGTGAGAATTGAATCATCTCGCCAAAGATAGTGCCTTGTGGAGAGTCTAGAGAGGATAGTTGAAGATAAGTTCCATGTTCTCGATGTCAAGTCGATCAGGCGCAGTGTCACCACCAACAAGCTTGAGGCAGACATTGAGGCTAAGGGAGGAGAAGGCAGAGATCATGAAGGAGATGGAAGGTGATCTAGTCCAGATGACTATGAGCAGCTCACAGAAGCACCACAAAGCCCAGATCACCTGCTATTCCAAAGGATGTACCCTGTATTACTACATCAAGACCTCCCATAGCTCCACTCGGCCCAAAGACTAGCTCCAAGATTCACTCCTCCAGCCTCCACAGACTTCAGCAGAGCTTTGCAGATGCAGCCTATCTCCACTCCATCGACGCAGATGAGCCGCCAGCAGAGTCCCTAGTGACGCATTAGCTCTATACCTTTCGAACTTTTTTGTAACTTGTTGCCAAAGGGGAGAAATTGTATAGATCATAGGACTTCTCGAGAGAGAGAGTGTTTTTTTTTTTCTCTTTCGCTTATGGTTTTCCTTGAGATACTTTTGAGTTCTTTGAGACATTTCGTGTGTTTGATACTACGCTTGTTTCTATCTTTGATGAGTGCTTGATCATACTATGCTTAATGTGTGCTTAATGCTTATCATATTCTATCCATATCTTGTATGATCATTTACTCATGTCTTGGTGATTGGGTGCATGCTATTCATTCTTATCACTTGTGCGCTTCCATCAAGATGTATGTGACATGGAAGAGTGACCCATGATCCTAATCGATTGTGCATTTGCATTCAAACGCAAATCTTAAATAATGCACAAATTTAGGGGAGCTCTTGCTTATCACATACTTCTCAAAGCGACGATGTTATCCATTGATTATATCATTTGTCGAAGTTGATCTATATGTTGTCATCAATTACCAAAAAGGGGAGATTGAAAGTGCAACTAATCCTCGTGGTTTTGGTAATTAATAATAAACATATATATCATTGAACTAATTATTTCTTGAGTATATTTCTGAAAGTTCAAGGATATGGGTATGGCAATGACTCATGATGTGGACCCTCAAAATGCTAAGGAAAACATTGGCAAAAGCTCAAGACTCTATTTTTGGTTTGGTGATCCAAGATCACATTGAGTCCATAGGAAAGCCAATACTATTAAAAGGGATGTGGTTATGATGATGATCTCGTTGCTCAAAGTGCTTAGTGATTTATCTCTCAAACTATCGCCAATCTTTCATTCCAACATAAACTCATAAGTAATCTCGGTCCCACCGATTCCATAAACTCACCACACCGAGATGAACCACCTCAGCCATATACCCAAACCCTAAGAATTTCGGATTTTCCGATTCCAAACTCGGTCATACTCAAATTGGTGGTGCTAAGCTTCAGAATCCTTCAGACTCAAATCGGTGTCACCGAGATGAGAAAGTCGGTCCCACCGAGATTGGCAAACCCTAGACTTTGGAAGAATCGGACAAACCGAGATTGTATTTTCGGTCCCACCGAAATCCCAACGCTCACAAGATTTGAACTTTCGTCTCACCGAGTTGTCAACTTCGGTCCGACCGAGATTGGTCAAATGTGTGTAACGGTTGGATTTTGTGTGGAGGCTATAAATACCCTCCACCTCCTCTTCATTCGTGGAGAGAGCCATGTAAAGAACTACCACTCCTACCTTACATTTCTGAGAAGAAAACTACCCACCCTTGTGTTGAGATCAAGTTGCTCCACTCCCACCATATGAAACTTGATTTCTAGCCTTCCCAAGTTGCTTTCCACTCAATCCTTTCTTCCACCACAGCCAAATCAGTGAGGAGAGTTGAGTGTTGGGGAGATTATCATTTGAAGCACAAGAGCAAGGAGTTCATCATCACCAACACCATCTATTACCTTTTGGAGGGTGGTGCTCCTAGATTGGTTAGGTGTCGCTTGGGAGCCTCACATGATGTGGAGTTGAACCAAGAAGTTTGTAAGGGCAAGGAGATCATCTACTGTGAAGATCTACCCCGAGTAAGGCTAGTCCTCCGTGGGCGTAGCCATGATGGCATAGACAAGGTTGCTTCTTCGTGGACCCTTCGTGGGTGGAGCCTCCGTGGACTCTCGCAGCCTGCTATCCGTGGGTTGAAGTCTCCATCAACGTGATTGACGATAGCACCACCTATCGGAACCATTTAGAAAAATCTCCGCGGTTCCAAATTGCGCTTGCTCTTCTCCACCTCTTATTTACTACATGTGCAATTTACTTTCCGCTGCCACTACTCTAGAATTGCATGTAGGGTGATACTTGACTTGGTCATCATTGTGAACTTATAAAAACCTGCTCTAATCAAAAGGCTAAACTTTAAGTTGTCAAGTAGTCTAATCACCCCCTCTAGACATACTTCCGATCCCCCTCCAGCC
>JAHHZJ010004502.1:0-13574 GCA_021437245.1 Aegilops speltoides | reverse complement strand
CGTAGCACTTAGTCTCGGTTTGGGTTCAACCTTGGCTTCTTCACTAGAGCAGAATTGATTTGCCGCTTCATGAAGTATCCTTCTTGCCCTTGCCCTTCTTGAAACTAGTGGTTTCACCAACCATCAACAATTGATGCTCCTTCTGATTTCTACTTTCGCTGTGTCAAACATCGTGAATACCTCAAGGATCATCATATCTATCCCTGATATGTTATAGTTCATCACGAAGCTCTAGCAGCTTGGTGGCAATGACTTTGGAGAAACATCACTATCTCATCCGAAGATCAACTCCCACTTGATTCAAGTGATTGTTGCACTCAGACAATCTCGAGCACAAGCTCAACGATTGAGCTTTTCCCCTTAGTTTGTGCTAAGAAAATCATCGGAGGTCTCATACCTCTGACGTGGCACGAGCTGAAATCTCAATTTCAGCCCTCAAACATCTCATATGTTCCGCGACGCTTCAAAACGTCTTGGTGCCTCAACTCTAAACCGCTTAACCAACTATCACGTAGTTATCAAAACGCAGTCTTGTCCGCAACATCCACAAACGACGTTTGGGGTTCAAAGACACCGAGCGCATTAAGGACATAAGCTTTCATCGTCCGCATAATCGCCATCACAACTTTCAACTATATTTTCTAGGAACATATCTAAACAAAGGAACTAAAGCGCGAGCTTATGACATAATTTGCAAAGATCTTTTGACTATGTTCAGATAATTAAGTTCATCTTATGAACTCCCACTCAGATAGACATCCTCCGGTCATCTAAGTGATTACATGATCCAAGTCAACTCAGGCCGTGTCCGATCATCACGGAGACGGACTAGTCATCATCGTGAACATCTTCATGTTGATCGATTCATCATACGACTCATGCTCGACCTTTCGGTCTCCGTTCCGAGGCCATGTCTGTACATGCTAGGCTCGCAAGTTAACCCTAAGTGTTTTCGCTGTAAAACTGTTTTACACCCGCTGTATGTGAACGTAAGAATCCATCACACCCGATCATCACGTGGTGCTTAGAAGCTATTTAACCGTAGCAACGCGCACGCTTAGGGAGAACACTTTGAAATTTTGTAAGGATCATCTTATTTACTACCGTCGTAAGTAAACAAGATGCATAAACATGATAAACATCACATGCAATCAAATAGTGACATGATATGGCCAATATCATTTTGCTCCTTTTGATCTCCATCTTCGGGCTCCATGATCATCATCGCCACCGCATGACACCATGATCTCCATCATCATGATCTCCATCATCGTTCTCATGAAGTTGTCTCCAACTATTACTTCTACTACTATGGCTACCGTTAGCAATAAAGTAAAGTAATTACATGGCGTTGTTCAATGACACGCAGGTCATACAATAAATAAAGACAACTCCTATATTCGCCGTTGTCATACTCATCGACATGCAAGTCGTGAATCCTATTACAAGAACATGATCAATCTCATACATCACATATCATTCATCACATTCTTCTTGGCCATATCACATCACATAGCATACCCTGCAAAAACAAGTTAGACGCCCTAATTGTTGTTGCATGTTTTACGTGGCTAATGGGGTTCTAGCAAGAACGCTTACCTACGCAAAACCACAACGTGATATGCCAATTGCTATTTACCCTTCATAAGGACCCTTTCATCGAATCCGCTCGACTAAAGTGGAGAGACGGCACCCGCTAGCCACCTTATGCACGGCGCATGTCAATCGGTGGAACCTGCCTCACGTGAAGAGTACGTAAGGTCGGTCCGGCCGCCATCCCACAATACCGTCAAACAAGATTGGACTAGTAATGGTAAGCATATTGAACAAAATCAACGCCCACAACTACTTTGTGTTCTACTCGCAAAGAATCTACGAATAGACCTAGCTCATGATGCCATCATAGAACGAGAGTAAATTCAAAATTTTCCCACGTGTCACCAAGATCTATCTATGGAGAAACCAGCAACGAGTGCATCTACATACCCTTGTAGATCGCTAAGCGGAAGCGCTCAAGAGAACGGGTTGAAGGAGTCGATTGCCGTGATCCAAATCACGGAGATCCTAGTGCCGAACGAACGCACCTCCGCTGCTCAACACACATACAGCTGGACGCTCCCACGCCTTGATCCAGCAAGGAGAGAGGGAGAGGTTGAGGAAGACTCCATCCAGCAGCAGCACAACGGCGTGGTGGTGATGGAGGAGCGGTAGTCCAAAGCAGGCTTCGCCAAGCACCGCGAGATCTGGGAGGAGAAGGGAGAGAGGCAAGGCGCCAACAGGAGGAGTTCGTGCTGAGCAGCCCCAAACCTCAAGTATATATAGGGAGGGAGCTGCTCACCTGGGTTCCCCAAGGGTGCGCCAGCCCAGATGGGACTTGGGGAGGCGGCCAAAGGGGGGAAGAGGGCCTCACTCAGATGGGCCTTGGCCCATTCGAGGCTAGGGTTTCCCTCTCCTCCTAGCTGCGCTTCTTGCAAGGGGGAGGCGACCAGCCCACTCGGGCTGGTCCTTTCACTTAGGCCCAAGCCTCCGGGTTGGTGGCCCCACTTGTGGACCCCCGACCTCCCGTGGTCCCCAGATATACTAATATCAACCCAAACCTTCCGTGACCAAAACAGACTTCCATATATAAATCTTTACCGACCATTCGAACTCCTCGTGACGTCCGGATCTCATCCGGACTAACAACATTCGTAACCACATACAAGCCCTTTATAACCCTAGCCATCGAACCTTATGTGTATCCACGGGTTCGGAGACATGCGACATGACCAGACGCTTCCCGATCAATAACCAACAGCGGATCTCGATACCCATGTTGGTTCTACATGTTCCACGATGATCTCATCGGATGAACCACGATGTCAAGGACTCAACGATCCGTGATACAATTCCTTTGTCTAGCAGATATACTTGCCCGAGATTCGATCGCCAGATACCGATACCTTGTTCAATCTCGCACGCAAGTCTCTTTACTCGCTCAGAACACATCATCCCGTGATCAACCCCTGGTCACATTGTGCACATTATGATGATGTCCTACCGAGGGGCCAGAGATACCTTCGCTTACACGAGTGACAAACCGCCTCGATCCGGTCAACCCAAAAGACACTTTCGAGATACCGTAATGCACCTTTATAGTCACCCAGCACGCTATGACGCTTGATACACCCAAAGCACTCCTACGGTATCCGGAGTTACACGATCTCATGGTCTAAGGAAGAGATACTTGACATTGGAAAAGCTCTAGCAAACTAACTACACGATCTTTGTGCTATGCTTAGGATTGTCTTGTCCATCACATCATTCTCCTAATGATGTGATCCCGTTATCAATCTACATCCAATGTCCATAGTCAGGAAACCATGACTATCTGCTGATCACAAAGCTAGTCAACTAGAGGCTCACTAGGGACATATTGTGGTCTATGTATTCACATGTATTACGATTTCGGATAATACAGCTATAGCATGAATAAAAGACAATTATCATGAACAAGGAAATATAATAATACTTTTATTATTGCCTCTAGGCATATTTCCAACAGTCTCCCACTTGCACTAGAGTCAATAATCTAGTTCACATCGCCATGATATCGGATGTGTCACATCGCCATGTGACCAACATCCAAGAGTTTACTAGTGTCATTAAATAGTTCACATCATCATGTGATTAAGACTCAATGAGTTCTGGGGTTTGATCATGTTTTGCTTGCAAGAGAGGTTTTAGCAAATGTCTACAACATTAGATCCGTGATAACTTGCAAATATCTAGGTCATATTGTAAACGCTAAGCTTCCACGCTCCACTTGGAGCTATTCCAAATGGTTGCTCCACTATACGATTCGGGTCATACTCGTAGAAGTCACTCGGATAGGTGTTAATGCATCGACGAACCCTTTACTAACTCTTTATCACCTCCATAATCGAGAAACATGTCCTTATTTATCCAAGGACAATTTTGATCATTTCCAATGATCCATTCTCGATCATTCTTGTACCCCTTGACCGACTATAAGGCAGCGGTGTACACAAAGATAGCATACTATAGAGCCTATATGTCTGAAACAGGGATGACCTTCGTCTCTCTTTTTTCGCCATGGTCGAGCTTTAAGTCTTGACTTCATACTCAACTCGTGCAAGAACTCCTTCTTCGATCGATCCATCTTGAACACCTTTTAGATCATGTCAAGGTATGTGCTCATTTGAAAGTACTATTGAGCGCTTTTGATCTATCCTCATAGATCTTGATGCTCAATGTTCAAGTAGTTTAAACCAGGTTTTATATTGAAAACACTTTCAAATAACCATATATGCTTTCCAGAATTTACATCATTTCGATCAACAATATGTCAACAACATATACTTATCGAAATTTATAGTGCTCCACTCACTTCTTTGGAAATACAAGTTTCTCATAAACTTTTGTATAAACCCAAAATCTTTGATCATCTCATCAAACATACATTCCAACTCCGAGATGCTTACTCCAGCCTTAGAAGGATCGCCGAGCTAGCATACCTTTTAGCATCCTTAGGATCGACAAAACCTTTCTTATTGTATCACATACAACCTTTCTAAAATCAAGGAAACTGCTTGACATCCATCTCGCCAGATTTCATAAATGCAGCTAATGCTAACATGATTCCGATGGATTTAAGATCGCTACGGATGAGAAAATCTCATCGTAGTCAACCCTTGAACTTGTGAAAACTCTTTCACAAGTCGAGCTTCATAGACGGTGACATTACCGTCCACGATTCTTCTTAAAGATCCATCTATCTCGGATTTCATGGCTTCTAACCATTTGTCGGAATTTGGGCCCACCATTGCTTCTCCATAGCTCAGGTTCATTGTTGCTCAGCAACATGACCTTCAGCATAAGACATCATCACTTGGCAAGACGATCCTTGTCACCCACGAGGTACGGTAGTGACTTGATCCAAGTTTCATGATCACTATCATAAGCTTCTACTTCAATTGGTGTAGGTGCCACAGAACAACTCCCTCGTGCCCCCTACACACTGTTGTAGTGACAGCTCAATAACCATATCAAGTCTCCACCATCCTCCCACTCAACTTTCGAGACAAACTTTTCCTCGAGAAAGGACCCGATTCAAGAAACAATCCCTATTGCTTTCGGATCTGAATTAGGAGGTATACCCAACCGCTTTGGGTGTCCTATGAAGATGCATTTTATCCGCCGGTTCGAGCTTATCAACTCGAAACTTTTTCACATAAGCCGTGATCCCAAACCTTTAAGAAATGACAACTTAGGTTTCTTCTAAACCATAGTTCATACGTACGTCATCTCAACGAATTACGGGTGCCCTTTAAAGTGAATGTGGTTGTCTCTAATGCCAACCCATAAATGATAGTGGTAATTCAATAAGAGACATCATGGTACGCACCATATCCAATAGGGTGCAACTATGATGTTCGGCACACCATCAAACTATGGTGTTCAGCGTATTAATTGTGAAACAATTTCACAATGTCTTAATTGCGTACAAAGCTCAGAATCAGATACTCATCTATATGATCATATCATAGACATTTTATCCTCTTGTCACGATGATCTTCAACTTCACTCAAATTACTTGAACCATTCAATTCGACTTGTGTTTCATCAAGTAAATATACTCAACATCTACTCAATCATCTATGAAGTTAGAACATAACGATATTCATCAGATGCCTCAGCACTCATGGACTGCACACATCAAAATGTGTTTACTTCCAACAAGTTGCTATCTTGTTCCATCTTATCAAAACGATTTTCACCATCTTGCCCATGGTATGATTTGCATATCTCAAGTGATTCAAAATCAAGTGAGTCCAAACGATCCATCCGCATGGAGTTTCTTCATGCATATACACCAATAGACATGGTTCGCATGTCTCAAACTTTTCAAAACGAGTGAGTCCAAAGATCCATCAACATGGAGCTTCTTCATGCTTTATACTAATATGACTTAAATGGCAAGTACACAAGTGAGTGGTACTATCATTACTATCTTATATCTTTTGGCATGAAAACGTGTATCACTACGATCGAGATTCAATAAACCATTCCTTTAGGTGCAAGACCATTGAAGGTATTATTCAAATAAATAGAGTAACCATTATTCTCCTTAAATGAATAACAGTATTGCGATAGACATAATCCAATCATGTCTATGCTCAACGCAAAACACCAAATCTCGATAGAGGAGCGCAGCGATGCTTGATCACATCAACCTTGGAAAACTTCCAACACATATCGTCACCACCTTAGCTAGTCTCTGCTTATTCCATAGCTTTTATTTCGAGTTACTAACCCAGAGGATCGAAGTATGTCTAGAGGGGGTGATTAGACTACTTGACAATATAAAAATTCAGCCTTTTTATAGGACAAGTTTTTGGCAGATTCATTTATGATGATTAAGTCAGGGCGCACCCTACATGCAATTTAGTATAGGCAGCGAAAGTAAATTGCACATGTAGTAAAGAGAGGGAGAAGAGCAAACGCATTTGGAGACACCGAGATTTTTCTGGTTCCGAGTAGGTGGTGCTATCGCAATCCACGTTGATGGAGACTTCAACCCACGAGGGTAACGGCTACAGAGTCCACGAGGCTCCACCCACCTAAGGGTCCACGAAGAAGCAACCTTGTCATGCCATCATGGCATACGCCCATTAGGAGGACTAGCCTTGGGTAGATTCACGAAGCAGGCGATCTCTGCCTCTACAAACTTCTTGGTTCAACTCCACATCTTGACTGAGCTCCCAAGCTTACACCCAACCATCTAGGAGGCACCACCTCCAAAAGGTAATAGATGGTGTCAGATGATGAACTCCTTGCTCTTGTGCTTCAAATGATAATCTCCCCAACACTCAACTCTCCTCACCGATTTGGCTGTGGTGGAAGAAAGGATTGAGTGGAAAGCAACTTGGGAAGGCTAGAGATCAAGCTTCATATGGTGGGAGGAGCTACTTGATCTCAACACAAGGGTAGGTAGTTTTTCAGAAATGTAAGGTAGGAGTGGTAGTTCTTCATGGCTCTCCACGAATGAAGAGGGGTGGAGGGTATTTATAGCTCCACACAAAATCCAACCTGTATAACACATTTGACCAATCTCGGTCAGACTGGTTGACAACTCGGTGAGACCGAAAGTTCAAACATGTGAATGGGATTTTTGGGACCGAAAATACAATCTCTTGAGTCCGATTCGTCCAAAGACTAGGGTTTGCCAATCTCGGTGGGACTGACCATCATCTCGTGACACCATTTGATGACAAAAGGTTAGGTAAGCTTGGCACCCAGCCGGTGAGACCGAAGTTCAGAATCGAAAATCCGAGATTTCTAGGGTTTGGCTATATGGTGAGGTGGTTCATCTTGCAGGATGAAGTTTAGGAAATCTTGGGACCGAGATTACTTATGAGTATAATGGAAGTGAAAGGTATTGATAGTTTAGGAGATGTATCACTAAGCACTTTGAGCAACCAGATCATTATCATAACCTCATCCCCTTTAATAGTATTGGCTTCCTATAGACTCGGGGTGATCTTGGATCACTAAACCAAAAAATGGAGTCTTGAGCTTTTGCCAATGCTTGCCTTAGCATTTTGAGGGGTCCACTCTTCACCTTGCCATACCCATATCATGAACTTTAAATGATTCTCAAGAAACTAAGTTCATGATATATATGTTGTTAATTAAAACCACCCGGGATTAGTTGACTTTCAATCTCCCCTTTTGGTAATTGATGACAACATAAGATCAAAGCTCCAAAAGATATAATCAATGAATAATATCGCCTTTGAGAAGTATGTGATAAGCAAGAGCTCCCTAAATTTGTGCATTATTTAAGATTTTTTGAATGCAAATGCACAATCGATTAGGATCATGGGTCACTCTTCCATGTCACATACATCTTGGTGGAGCGCAAAAATGATAAGAATGAATAGCATGCACCCAATCACCAAGACATGAGTAAATGGTCATACAAGATATGAATAGCATAAGATAAGCATTACACATTAAGGCATAGAACGAGTATCAAACACACGGAATGTCTCAAAATCTCAAAAGTATCTCAAAAGACCGCAATGAACGAAGAGCAAAGCGCAAAGACAAAGCTCTCTCTCGAAGTCCTATGATCTATACACTTCCCCTTTGGCAACAAGTTACCAAAAAGTTTGAAAAGTATAGAGCTAAACGCCACTAGGGACTCTGCCGGGCGGCTCCTGGCTCGGGTTGAGGTTGGAGTTGAGATGGCAGCATCGGCGAAGACTTCAACTGATGTCCGTGGAGCCGGAGGTGGTCACCGAGCCGAGCCGAACTCGATGGAGCTGTGGGAGGCCGAGGTCGTAGTCCCGTATCTGCCATCGAATAGCAGCTGATCGGGTCTTGGGAACCGGAGCAGTTGTCATAACCATCCTCGGACTAGGTCATCTCTGCATCTCACGATGAGCTTCCTTCTCCTCTTTGCTTCCTCGACATCTCGCTTCAAGCTTGTTGATGCATTTGCACTTCAAATACCTTTGACATCCAGAGCATGGATCTTGTCTTCAACAATCCTCTCAAGACTCTCCCGAGATCGCATAATGTCGCCAAAGCGTTGTTCAATCCTCTGGTAGCTTCAAGGAGCTGCTTTCCAACACTCTTGGTTTAGCTGGCCGCTTCCTTCACTTTTAGCTTTCGCCTTCAATCTTTTGCTTGACCTTCAACGATAGTCCTCCTCATCCATCACAACTTCATTGTCCCTCATGCTCAAAGGTGCGCAAGTGTGGTCTATCCAACAAGTATGTGCCCGCCAAACTTGGCATTGATAAGCATCGAATGTGCGGGAAAATCCACATGACCTCTCTCTGTCTCATGCAGCCCTCTTGATAGTCTCAACTATCAAATCCATCACCTTGAAAGGTGCCTCTCATCAAGTATATAAAGATGTTGATAGAGTACCCCGATCATGCGATGATCTCCGATTTGGGCATCAAGGTATGCCCTGCATAGTGTTTGTGGTAGGTAGACCTGCTCGAGATAATACACCGAGCCCAGCCTTCCTACATCCTTAGCTAGTACCTCTGCTGTTATATTCTTCATAGACTCATGGTTCTTCTTGGGAATACCATAGACATCAACATCATCCTCTTGGCACCGAGCATCAGCATAGCTCACCATTCTTCTACAAGAGAAGAATCTTTTCACTATCCATGTGATCTTTCCATCCGATAGAAATGAGTCTGTATAGAATTGCATAATCATCTCATCATTCCAACTTGTCAACTTTGACCAACAAACTCGCAACACCACATGGTAAAGCTCATGCACATGTGGAAAGAAGTTCTGTTTTCTTCAATGTATGCCCAAATAATAGTTAGTGTTCCAACTATGGGCTTCTTTGTCCATCAGCACGCCTCATAGAAGTCCCGCTGTCGTGGAATCGTGGATCAACAAAGCTTTCCTCACAGATATGGATCAGCTTGTCTCCAGCCCCGAGACCTCTATCTTTCCTTTCCTTCATGTTCTCACTTTGAGGATGAGCATCATTGTGAATCAGTTTTGGACGCAGCTTTAGTAACACAGTGCCTCATCATCGATACACCAGGCACATTATCTTTCTTCTCTGCTGGAATGTTCCCCTACGCTTTCTGGCTTGGCAGCAGGTTTGGCTTGAGCTGCCTTTGTCGGAGCAGATGGCTTGGACTTAGAAGGGGCCTCACTCGATGGCATCACCCATGAATTTGGACTTTGAGGAGGTGGTGCTTCCTCATCATCATCATCATCTCCGCTTCATCATGCACAATCTTCCTCTTGAAGTTTCTTCACCTTGCTTGAAGTTTCTTCCATACTCAATTTCTTGGCAACAAAGGACTTCACTTTTTCTCGGTGCCTTTCTTTTTGTCGCCTTGATGCCTTTTTGGCAACAACTTTTCTTTGGCTTGAGGAGACCCTTCCTCAGAATGAAATTAGAATCTTCTTCATCGAGTTCTCTTCTTTCGCCTCGTGGCGCAGGAGGCAAACCACTTGGGTGCCTCTCACCATCATCCTAAAAGCTGTCGGGCCAGACTAGTGCCCCGCCGAATATCGCAATTGGAGACTCAGACCTGTTTCGCTGTCACTGCATCCATGGCGGCTGGACAACCTGCGGAATAGATTAGGTGTAAAAGTAGAAGAGTTATCACAAATCAAGAAGATTTTGCAAAAATGAGTTCAAATTTCAGTTTTAGGTTTTCAACGTAATGCATTTCGCTCAAGTCAAATTCGTGAATCCAAAGTGTTCAAATGTATATTCACACCACTTTCTGGTTGACCGAAATGGGTTTCGTCCCGCCGAAAACACTAGGGTTTCACTAATCTCATTTCGTCACACCGATTGGTACAACTTGACCAACTGCGTAATGGTTGAGGCCAAATCGGTCATACCGAGAATGTAGAATCGGTTCACCGAGATGTGTTCATGAAACCTAACCCTAAAACTTTTACTCAATTTCGCTCAAAGGAACTAACTGTGTTAAGGAAGATCTCAACGTGGCAAGATGTTAGCAAACCAATCGCATAGAATCGAGATGGGAGCACGAGGGATTGAAACTCACCCTAACTTGGTGGAGTTCTCTACGCGGCAACGCGCTGAGAGAATGTCCGCTGACGGCGATGGAGACTCAAGGGCGAGGGCGCACAAAGCACGACGGAGACGATCCGAGACCACGGCGACGGGCAGCAAGGGGTGGGGCGAGGCGTTGAAGTAGAAATCAACACGACCCACGGAGTATATATACCCTTAGTTGCTGGTGGGACCGAAGTAAACTCCGTGGCACCGAGATGGATAATCAGAGGCGCTACACACCTCACCACGCCAGTACAACTCGGTTTCACCGAGGTGAAAACCTAGATCAATCCAAGTGCTTTGTTTGACCGAGTTTGAGGGTTGGTCCGACCAAATCACTTAGAAGGTTTTGAAGTTAGCCCTCGACGGATCGGGTGGTCTTAGTGCTCCTCACCCTGAGGGTCCCAAAATGACTTGTTCAAAGTTTGTGATATAAGCATGAATAGAATTTGAGACAAGAAAGCATAGATAGCTAGGGAGGAACTTAGGCACTTGTCCATCCATTTGGTCGAAAATCAAAACGACTAAAAGCAACAAATGGATGTCCTTGAATGGATAAAATCATGCATCCAACATGCTCACACAATAAGATAGCAAATGAAATATGTGTCAAACATGCACAATCAAAACTCTAGCTACTATCACACAATTTGTCGATGACTAGGTCATCTATATATGAGTATATTGATTTAGGAGTCAAATGAGAACATTTGATCATAGGTCATACTATTGTCAGTAAGTAAGGGTTACCACTTTTACATAAAGCATTGATGTGTTCACATCATTTGAAGATGCTTTAGCTCAATTTCTTTAGAGCAAAACTCCCCTAGATGTGAGGACCCCTTTAAAGGGTCAAACTAACCTTGGGTTGTCGAGAAGACTTCATGTAGATGTTGAAGATGGATGCTCAATGTTGATGAAGATCATCAAGAGTTGGGAGCAATCCTTGATTTCGCACTTCAATACCTACATGGGTTAGTCCCACAAGGAACAAACAAGGATATCCATGGACATAGATTGAAGTTCACAAAGATGATGTCCATGAAAGCAATTATTACCTTGTCCCTTGACTTACTAACAAGAGGGTTTGTGACTCCATGAACTAGTGCAAGATGTGGAAGTTGATTGCACAAGTTCTTGCCAAAATGAATGTGAGTGAAGTATGTTTATGAGTCACCCTCAAAGAACTCTCTAGTTCTTCTTCGGATCCACATCATTTGATGGGAATCTTGGGGTTGTAGTTGAGCTTGACGGCAGAACTTGACGCTTCCTTGGGAACCCACTTGACCATGGCTTTAGGTGCTTCAATAAATGCATCAATCTCTCTTGAAGCTTGTCCTTGCCTTTAGCTTGTGGTCTTGTGGTGAAGATCATTTGAGCTTGTTCCACATTGGAAGAAGTAGGATCATACTTCTCCTTTGAGAAACAAACTTTGAGTGGATATTGACCTTCTTCCCATTCAACACCCTCGGCGTTGAACTTTCGCCAAACCAACCTTGATTCTTCCTGCCTTCCTTGCTTAAGTAACAATTTCTCAAAGTTCTTGCTTCCGCAAGGCTCTTGTAGACACCTTTCTATAATCCCTTTCAATAAACTATTTTCTTGCTCAAGTGTAACTTGGCTTGAAACATTGTTAGTGGAATCAAGAGAACTACTAGAAGTAACAACATTGGATTTAGCATGGTTATTGTCACTACTAGATGAAGAATTTTTCTTATGCTTGTCATGCTTAGTTTTAATAGGTGGCAAGAAATTAGACAAGAGAAGTCGCTTGCAAGATATGAAGAACTCTTCTTTCAAGATCATCATTGATTGCTTTTAGAAACTCATGTTCTTGCTCTAGATTGAGCTTCTCGTAGCTTCTCATGAGATCTTAGGAGCCTCTATGATCTTCTTGAGTTGTTTCATGAGCTAACTTAAGAGTGTTTAGTTCTTTAGTTAGACGCTCAATCTCCTTCATAGCATTGTCATTCGACTTTTCTCGACTATAAAGACTACTAGCATGTTCATCATTACTAGGCTCAATAGATTTATCATGTAAAAGCTCATCTTCACCAAGCAAGTCATCCTCATCACTATCAAAGTCAATAAATTCAGTGTGATACCTTGGGGCCTTTAGCCATGAAGCATCTTCCAATCCTCATTTGGTGAATCAAATATGTCATAGGAGTTGGAGTTGGAGGACACGAGAGCAAGACCGCAACACCTTCATCTTGACCTAGTCGAGTTGGAGTGATAGCTTTTCGTAATGATTGTTTGAGTCTGAGCAGAGACCCATTCACCTACATGAGCTTGATGTTTTCTTCTTGTGTAGCTCCTTGATGATTGTCTTTCTCTCCTAATCCTTGCTTCTCCGAGAGGGTCTTCGCTCATAACGATCATCTCTACTCCTTCTCTCTTCCGAGGTGACTCTTCTTTGAGCTTCTTCTTCTTGGAGATTCTTCTTCTTTGGGGAGCCAACACTCATTTGAGTAGTGTCCGGTCTTCCACAATTGTAGCAGTTTCGATCACGACTAGAAGATCTCTTTTCATCATATGATCTAGACTTTGAGCTTCTTTCCTTGCTTCTACTTGTAGAATTTGTTGAAGTTCTTCACCATTAGGCTTATCTCTTCATTGGAAACTAGCTTGTCACTTGAGGTTGTAGGAGCATCACTTGTAGCTTTGTAAGCACCACTTGACTTGTTGTGAAGCTCTTCCTTATCTTTAAGTGTCATCTCATGAGCAACAATTCTTCCAATGACTTCGTGGCTTGAGATTCTTGTAGTTTGGCATCATTTGGATCAAAGTGCACACGGTGTCATACTTTCCATCCAAAGCTCGAGAATCTTCTTGATAATGAATCGTCGGTCATTTCTTCGCTCCTAAGCCAATCTCATTTGTGATGAGAGCAATCCTAGAGTACATTTCATAATTCTTCAACCTTCCTTCATCTTGAACTTGTCAAGTGACCTTGAAGAACATCTAGATTTGATTCCTTCACGGA